>JACDNR010000215.1:0-27420 GCA_013421045.1 Propylea japonica | reverse complement strand
AGAAACTCGCAGAAAGATCCTTCTGAAACAGTTTTAAATACACCCCTGGCTGTTTGGTTTCAATCTAACCATTACGCTAGTGTGAAAGTTGTGCGAAAATGTCTAAAAGGAAGTGCTTGAGTTGAATGATAAACTTAAAATCAGTGAAGTCGACCGCGACATTGCCGAGTATAGAAACAAATTTTCTTTATAATGAAATTTCGCAATTTCTTTATAACGATGCTTTCGTTATTGGAAAGTTCCACTGTAGTCTATTTGTCAACGATCTGAAAATATCAATTCCCGCTTATTGTTATTGTTATTGTTTTCCTGGCAAACTAACGAATCTGTACAGATGTTATGTATATGTTTTTCAAATTATTCATTCTATTCCACATTGTATTATTAAACATTAGATAGAATGCAGGTCAAGAACCATCAGAAATGAGAAAATAACTTCTGCATTTTTGGAAAAAATGTACCTACCCATACTGTTTCGGAAACCAAAATTAATTTCTTGTAAACAAACTAGAGTGTGGATTTTTTGTACACCTGGGGGTCGATTCTTGATTTATGTCGTGTTCGCAAATCGACAAATGTCGCCCAACTCAGCAGGGAAGTTGGTCGACAATTGTCGAATCGCGAATACGACATTATTCAAGAATCACCCCCCTGAATGGGCTCAAAATGTTTAATCTGATGATCTGATATATGTATATCCAATATTTCGTTGGAATCATTTTTCAGCGCTCGTTCTACTTAAATGAGTGCTTTATCGTTTTGCCCAGATGTCTGTAATTCTCGAATTTTGAGCAGAAAATGGTCTCGAACGGTAGGGTTCGACTCCCTGATGACGAATCCGTGGCCAAATTCAATTCTGTTCATAGGGCCGTTCGGTCGTAAGCACAATAACTTTCGAAGGGATTGTCCAGAGACTTAAGATTCTCAAGGTAAGTTCGGTTCCCAGATGACTCGGTTAAGTTCGTTAACCAGCCAAATCATACAGAGTGTTCTAAAAAATTGGCTTCATAATTCCTGTTCCTCAATATCTAGGACAAAACAACACCAATCGGAATGAAATTTGCGGGCACATGCTTGATGTCCGAAAAAGTTTGTGAAGTTGGAAATTGTAGTTTTCGAGTTGAAGATCATTTATGGACATCTTGCCAGAACTCACTTAAAAAAAAGAAAAGTAGCTTTTCGAATTGTTCATATATGTATTCAAAATTAACCCTCTCTTTCCATTGCTTACATTGGGTCATTCACATTTTTGCATGGGGATGTATTGTTTGTTGCCAGGATAGATTCTTAATGTTCAGTCGCGTTTTACGACATACGTCGTGCGCGTGCCAGGTGGTGCTTCTTTTTTTCCTCCAGATCCAATTTGAAATTTGGTGTCGTTGCAAAGTTACGTGATTTGTGCTCAGTTTTTGATTATTCAGGTTGATGAAATCGTAAGTATTGAAGTTAATTATGATTAAAAAATATGAAGCATATTCATACATTATTTGTGATTCCGTAGGAACTTTTCTCCTCAAAATATCTCATCAAAATAATTTTATGACTCGAACAATACTTGACTTCATTTGGAGTCAATGGGAATCTCAAATAATTTTTTTTATATTTTTCCAGATGTCGGTGGACTCGTATGTGGGACTATCGGAAAAAGAGGCTGCTGAATTACTACTGCTTTTGGAGGGAGATGTTTCTGATGTTGACGAGTTAGATGATGATGATGAGATGGAAACTGTAGGAAAATTATTACATGATATGAGCGTATCTCCTATCAACGCTGTTCTAGAAGACAATATAACCTTGATTCCACACTGGATACAGATGAAGACGATATTCCATTGGCCACACTCTTTCCTTCACGAAAAACCACAGACTTTCGAAAAAAAGCTTCCAAGTGTGATATTGCTCTTTGCGTGACCAAAGATAGAAACTGCTTCAAGCTTTCCATTTCAAGTCATAAGTTGTGTTATATTTAATATTATATTAATTTTCCTGATATTTCCATTTTTAGTTATATAGAAAGAATGTTTACTATTGTTGTTGCAAAAGTTTATTGATTTGAGTTCATAAAAAAAATTATTTTAATTACGTTTTATTCCCATTGATGCCATATGGCATCAAAAAAAATTTTCTTTCAAATCGCATTCTAAAAAAAATTTAAATGTATATTTTGAGTTTTTATTCTCGATCAAGATGTATTGCGCAGGAAATAATTTTTTTGAGCGTAACAGAATATCTGTGAAGAAACTTGGGAAAGAAAGGGATAAATACTTGAGGACTCATATTTCCAGGAACGGCAAAATGGAGTCTCTATGTATGTGAATTTGCAATAAAAATTCAAAAACTTTTTTTTCATGTGATAATCGTTTCAGATTTATTCTGACGCAGGATCAAAAATCAACAAAGAAGGCTAAAGCAGAAGAGTCATTACTTTTATGAACAAGTTGAGAAACCTATAAGGTGAAGAAAATTTTTTTATCTTATATCTCGTATTCAGAATAGATTTCGAATAAAGTTAAAATTTATTTTGGTACGATATACTTTTCCGATTGATACCATCATTTCTATATCCCTGTTTAATGAAAAACATAAATCATTATTATTTATCATGTTGGTTATATAGATTTCCCACGAATTATTACGATGTAATTTTATTGTATGATGAAAAAAACACGTCATTTTAGCTTTTATTTATCTATACATACAGTTAGCTCGTCAATTATATTTTGACTTCATTGGGGGGTACGATGACATCGTACTCCCCTGATGGTAGTCAAAACGTAATTGACGAACAAAACATTGTGTATGTAAAAATATAAGCTGAAATGAAGTGCTTCTTTTTATCATACAACACAAAAATTATATCGTAATATTTCCTGAAGGAATTTATATGGAATATAACAATACTATTGTAAGAATAAGATGTAGAAATACATAAAATTTGTGAATTTAATCATAAAATCTACATAAAAATCATTATATTTTCAAATGAAGGATTCAGGCTTCTAGTGGAATTTCACTATGTAGAAATGTAAAATTACAGCACTATAGAACTATAGAATGCCAACGTAAGTGCTGTAATATCAAAATGGAATTCTAGCAGTATACCCAAAAAACAATTCAATGATAGATACACACCACTTATATTTCCAGATACTGACCTGACATAACATGCTCGAAGCTGGCTGCCCTTATATTCATATATCGCCCGATTATTTATTCACACTTCCCCAGATGCAGAAAGGAATGAACTTCTGCGTAGGTGTTAAGGCGGTGACATAATATGAGAATTATTACATTCGTGGAAGAGAAGAAAAAATACCGGCAATAATTTTTAATAATACCATATTTATATGTGTCGATTTAATGGCAATCATGGCATGAAAAGTGTCATAACTTTCAGCGAAAAAGCCCACGCATCTGTTTGACCACTCTTAGGTGGAACCTGCAGCCGGTAAAATGTTCCTGAACGAGCGGTTTCTGAGTTATTGATGTGGTTCTGTTTTCAACGTTTCTGGGGGATGGTTGATCAACTTATTGATTTTAAAATCGATTTAACTTCGAGTGAAAGTTGGAGGATTAATGAAACACTAATTGTAGAGGCGTATGATAGGCCAGCACTCTGAGTCAGTGAGTCAGAAAGCTCGAGAAATGGTGTCATAAAATACAGGTTGTATTATGTCGCTCTTTCGATAATATATTACTGGGAACTGGGAAGTTATTGAAACAGTACACTATAAAAATTGATTACAGTAAGAATCCTTGGTTATTCACAATCAAAATTACACTCTACAGTGGAACTCCCCTATAACGAACTTCTGTATAACGAATTTCTCTTTATAACAAATTTCGTATAAGACATTTCACCTTGATCCAAAATTCTATGTTAAAACACCCTCTAAAACGAAGTGAATTATCTCTATAACGAAATATTCAAAGAACATCACTCTTTGAATTGGTATTGGTATAAGACGGTATAATGGTGGGTTTTTCCGATATTTTCCGGACGTAATAAATCCCGGCCTTGATAAAATCATAACGGTGAGCAGAGGAATCTTTCTGAAACAGTTTTAAATACACCCCTGGCAGTTTGGTTTCCATCTAACCATACGATAGTGTGAAAAGTTTTGCGAAAATGTCTAAAAGGAATGATGATTGAATGATAAACTTAAATTTATCATAGAAGTCGACTGCGACATTGCCGACTATAGAAACAAATTTTCTGTATAACGAAATTTCTTTATAACGAATTTATTTCGCGGATACAGCGCTTTCGTTGTAATTCGTTAATTTACAAATAGAGATGTAATTCCGTTTACCCCACAAATGTTTGTAAAGGGTGTCCCAAAATTAACGCAAGATTTGAATTTGCCGCCATTTGTGCAGTGAGTGAAGTGTTGGCAACCCTGAAAAAAAAGCAATTTGACAGCTAACAGTATAGGGTTATTAAAAATGGAGCGTTACACGATAGAACAACTTGACTTCATTATTTAAAAATTAATTAAAAATCATCCTAAGATGATGAAGCACCATTTTCATCTTGATGGCTTTGTCAATCGCCAAAATTGCCTCATTTGGGATTCGGAGAACCCACATGTGATTGTCGAAAAGCAAATGCATCCACAACGCGTGACTGTATGGTGTGGATTTTGGGCTGATGGAGCATAATTGGGCCATATTTTTTTGAAAATGATGCTGGTCAAGCAGTGACTGTTACTGGTGCTCGATATCGCGACATGATTACACAGTTCTTCCTGTCAAAATTGGATGATATTGATATGTCCAATATTGGTTTCAACAAGACGGTGCCACATGTCATACAGCCTGTGAAACAATTCAATTACTGCATGAGACATTTCCAGGTCGTGTACTCTCTCGTTTCGGTGATCAAAATTGGCCTCCTAGATCGTGTGATTTAACACCATTAGACTTCTTTTATGGGGTTATTTGAAATCACAAGTCTATGTCAACAAGCCCACAACCACCCGTGCATTAAGGAGGAGATTCAACGCTGCATCAACGAAATTCAGCCACATTTATGCAGAATGGTCATGGAAAATTTCAACAAAAGAGTGCGCATGTGCATGCAAAGCCGTGGAGGCCATTTGTCCGATGTGTTATTCCATACATAACCCTATCCTATGTACTTTACGAGTCAATAAAAATAACTATCAAAAGACTAAAAACGGCGTTTTCTATTTAATTCAAATCTTGCGTTAATTTTGGGACACCCTTATTTTGTGGGAATAGGTTAATATTACATCTAATTCCGTACATTCACAAGTAACAGCAGTAATTTTGTGGATTTCACAATATGATTCTTGTGAATTCCAATTAGGTATGTATTTTTACTAAAAATTCACCTGTAGGTATATAACAGATATTTTGTGAAATTACAACTATGACCTGGTGTTATTTCAGATTTTTTCACAATGTTTTTGTATCACTCGTAAATTCACAGTTTGTATTTGTGAAAATTTCACCAGACATCATTTGAAATTACAACCATATTATATCAACTATGAGAAATTTTTCAAATGAAATGATTACTCATAAAAAATATACCTTCATATCATTTTCTTAATCTTCACTAAATGAGAGGAATAAAATTAGTTCATACTCGATCTTGCTGATGGAAAAATAATGAAAGCAGCTCATTCCAAAAACTTATTACAAAAAATCATATTGAATTCATTTATCACTTTTTTTCGACCCCTTCTTTTGTGGCACATTGCACTCTTCTATCAAAGTAGAGTTCTGGAAAAACCCTTGGGGTACCTTAGCTTGAAGACTTCAATGAATGTCCCAATAGTATTAGTCCTGTAATAAGGATGCTTTCCATGAATACTCGTTGAATACTCGTTGTCTGAAATAAAGATACCCTCATTTTAGAAATGAAAACAGTAATTAGTTTTTTATTCTTCACTTATTTCATACAAGAGATATAGATACCTAAACAGGTTAAAAGAACCACTATCTAACCAGTGTGCAGTCGCTATCCTTAATAACATATTATACACTTTTAACACTACTGCATAATTTTGCGCCAAATAACTAATGATGCCGTTTTCAGAATGAGGAATTGAGGACTCAAATGGAATAAATAAAGGGTGTCCCGGAAACTGTAGGAAATCTCTCGGATTCAGATAGTACATAAAAAATGAAGATGGCAAGTTCCCATAATTTTTTTTCTAGCGGCCTTTCCTACGAAGATACGACCTCCTAAATGACGCCATTGGAAATCCATTTTAGTGGAATAAGTTTCAAACTACTCGATATACCGATTGAAATATATTCTGGGAGGATTCTGCATTTCTTAGAAACTTTATAGGTTTTCACTCCCAGTCTCTGAGACCCAAAAATCAAAAAATTGTGTTTACAATATTCCTGTATATGTGGAAAATCTTATACAGGGGAGACATCAAGACCTTTAGAAATAAGAAAACGGGAACATAAGAATAACATCAGGAATAGAGACATCACAAGATCACAAATTGCTGATCATATATGTTCAAATAGCGGAGATCATATGATGAACTGGAACCACACAAAGATCCTCATGACGGAACTGATAATTTAAAAAGGAAAATTAAGGAATCTACATGTATTTTGTTGGATGAAGTGAATAATTGGCAAATTGTTCTGTTGGAATAGATCGTATTTGGATTGATTTATTGAGGAACGAGAGAGTGACATCAGGAAATTTCAAAATCAAATAAATCAACATCTCTATAGATTGACAACTATCAATGTCAATCAGATTACAAATGAGAAATACACAATTCTGAAGAATTTTAGAGTTGTCTGAAGAAGGTGTCTGATATAGCCACCGAAACGTTACAATATCCTTTTAATTTGTTTCATTTTTCAGTTTTACTGTTAGGCAACAATTTTTTCAAGACCAATTTGCTCCTGACAAATAAGTGCAAAGTTTTTCGCAGGAGCACTTCACCTTAATCCAAATTTTTTTTAATTATTTATGTTTCAGAGACTGGGAGTGAAAACCTATAAAGTTTCTAAGAAATACTCGATATACTTTGATGAAAATTTGATATGATTAATAGTATTGAGGACCTCTTTAATTACCGCACTCAAATTTCAATTAGCTTGTTCAGTTTACCAGGGGCGGACTGGGTTGTACATTTTAATGCTTACATTTAGCCTGTATGATAAGGTGCTAAAAAAACAAATTTGGATACCTTGAACATCAAGCTAAAGAAAAGGTACTCTTTTTCAGTGTCGATAAAATGAACCGTTTTTCGAAAAAAATAATGAAAGAAGTAAGTAATTGAAATTTATTCCATTAAAATGAATTTCTAGTAGCGGCATTTATGAGGTCGTAACTTCGTAGGGAAGGCCGCTAGGAAAAAATTATGGGAACTTGTCATCTTATTTTTTTTGTTCTATCTGAATCCGAGAGATTTCAACATTTATATTTGTATATGAAATATGTAGAGACATTAAAAAAACCCTAGATAATACAAATAGTTAATTATAGTGAAGACCACCAATACTTTTTGTTATTTCTTTTTTTATATGGAATAAAATTGTTTAAATCTTCTTATTTCTCTATTATTATTAGTATGAATGTCTCAATGACCCATATAATGAGAATGTATGGGTGAGAGAAAGCACGATGATATCAAACCAAAATTGATGCAAGAGTGAGATGAAATGATGTCAATGATTTTATTATCATACTGGGTGTCAATTACTATCGGTGTATGTTAATGACTATCAAATATGTAATTTCGACGAAATTGGTGTCTGCTCGAATAGGTATTCAATCGATATTTATTGAAAGTTTGTAGGTATGCCAAAATGGCAACGATCAACTATAGTTTCGTAATGATAACCATGGTATTAGAGTGGTTATTGTTGTTTAAAAAACTAATAATGTAAATGTAGACTCTGATACCAGCAGATATGCTGTTTTAGGTCAGGAATAAATAAATAAATAAAAAAAAAAAATAAGGAACCGAATTCGCCTACTGAAAGTATCAACAACTATAGCTTTTACCCTTTATGTGAAACATCTTTACAAAATCACCTGTTTTTTAACCCTTTATTTATCGGTTTTCCCTGTATCGGAATTTCATCAATCTACTCATCTTACAGCTTTTCATTGGGCTTTTATCGATAAAATGTTTATATCCCGATTCATGGGCTGCTAAGAGATTTATAACAGCGCAGAAGAAGAAGCAGACGTACCCTGGAGTTATTATTATTCATATTTATTATTTATTAATATTCATCGGTTGCCATTATAAAACGGTGGCCAAGATGATATTACCGCTCAAAGCGAATAATTGTATCCCTAGGATATTCACTGTCAGACCGGTCTTCGATTTCATTCCAATAACAGGTAAATGATTTATAACATTATTCGGCGTATCTATATCTTTCGGAAGACTCAGTAGTTTTAATTACTTCTCATTCTGAATCCCCATAGGAGTATTTTTTCATGGAGTTCCAGCAGGATGAAGATGATAATTTTCAAAATACAGTGGAACTTCGCTATAACGAAAGCGCTATATCCGCAAAAAAATTCGTTATAAAAAAATTTCGTTATACAGAACATCTGTTTCTATAGTAGGCGATGTCGCGGCTGACTTCACTGATAAATTTAAGCTTATCATTCAAACTTAAGCACTTCCTTTTCGACATTTACGTACAACTTTCACACTAGCCCACTAGCGTAATGGTTAGAATGAAACCAAACAGCCAGGGGTGTATTTAAAACTGTTTCAGAAGGATCTCTCTGCACACCGTAATGATTTAGTTTAAGGTCGGAATTTATACTAACCTACGTCCGGAAAAATTTCGGAGAAAACCCACACTGATATACCTTCTTACCAATACCCATTCAAAGAGTGATGTTCTTTGAATATTTCGTTATAGAGATAATTTGCTTCTTTTTGGATGGTGTTTTTAAACATGGAATTTGGATTCAAGGTGCAATGTCTTGTACGAAATTCGTTATATAGACGTCCGTTGTAGGGAAGTTCCACTGTATTAATAAAATAGGATATATGATTACCGTCAGTCTTTCAAACGACTGCACCAATTGGATAATTCTTTTTTTGTGTTCATAGTTGCCAAGGCAAGGTTTATACAACGAAATATTCCACAAAAATGGTTCAGAAAAAATAAAAAAAGGCTTTTCTTTTTTTTCGACTAATCCAGTAGTCTTATAGGTAATAAGTGAATTTAAATCTAGTGAATCAAAAATTTAATCAGAAATAAAGTAATATTTAACAATTTTTAAACTGCAAAACTGGTTTGCTGTGTCAGCTATAGTTTTCAATATTATAATGAGGTAGATCATCAAAGATGTTGTGACAATGCCTAGACAAACTGAGTGAAAGCGCAACAAAATATCCTTGATTTGGATTCCAGGACATTCAGGAATCAAGCGAATTGTCAAGGGGGTTACATTTCACTGCGACCTTGTTGTACCAAGCAGTTTTCGCAATTGCGCTAAAGCTCGCCCTCCAGTTTCAGAGGTTCAAAGAACTCCAGTATTTGAGAGGGTCTTCTGTCTAAGAAGACATTCTCTGCGCAGGCTCGCAATGCGAGACCTTTTTTACTAATAGAATAGGAGCTTCCTCCCCTTTCACACAAAATGTATACCCGTCATTTTCATTTGAGCCAATTACCTACCTATCATCATATCCTTCCTAAGCGACAATGTCCTGATTTAAGCCAGTGAGGATGCATAAGATATTCTTCGGTGATCCAAATGCTTCTTGGACATGGCAGTTTTGGAATTATCCATTCCTCCACAGTGCTCCTTTTCCAGTTTCTTCCTTTCCAAACATTCTTTCTTGTAGATGCATTTGCTTAAACCTATAGGAAGGTATTTGTAGAATAAGATTGCGTTATACTCCCTTTGGCTCAAGGGCGGATATACCTTTTTATATGGGGGGGGGGAGGTGGTAGTAATGATTCAAGATCGATAGATCAGGTTCAAACCTGAAAAAAATTTATCAAAATATTTAGGAGGAATAATATAATAAGAAAAAATAGAAGTAAAGTAATATTAGTAAAAAAACGAACAAATTAAAATATATGCACCACGTTGCGTAACTTTTATTTAAGTTTTCGTATTCATGGGGGGGGTAATTACCCCATTACCCCCCCCCCCGTAAATCCGCCCTTGCTTTGGCTAGTGTGTTAGTCACTTCGTGTCGTTCGATTCCTAAGTGACCAGAAACCCAGACTGAAGAAGACCTTGATGTTCTTCTTTGAGTTTTCATCGTTACTCCCACATACACTTTGAGTCGATGATATGGAAGTTCAGTACCTACTTCGATGAAGGGAAAAGAGGAGGCTAATGATATCGCCAAGAGGGGGCCATTGACTCTTTTTGAAGGAATGGAACTTTTGTGGCATAGGGAAGCGCCCACAAAAAAATGCACCAGAGGGGTGAAGACAAGCAAGATTACAACAAAAATTAGGCAGCCACTTTCATCTGCCAGTTAGGTGAGTAAGCCAGTCTGAAATTGGAGATTTCGGCCTCCACTCCAGCTGCTAATTGTTGTGATCTAAGTTTTTTTGGATCTCTAACACATACACGTATACAGGTTTGGAAATTCACATCTGAAATATACGATATACAATGCATCAGACAGAGAATTCTTCCCTCCAGTTGCATAGATGAATAGTCGAGACAATCACTTGCTGTAACACACTGATTTCAGTTGTCTTACTTCATTATTCAAGTCTTGTCTCTCTCTTATCGTTTAGAGGAGCGTAATTCTTTAGTATGGTAGACAACAGTAAATACTTGAATCGAGTATTACGGGCCGCCTGACAAATAAAAATTCTTTAGGTGTAGTACGGGTTCCCTACCAAGAGAGAAACAAGACTAGATTATTGCAGTAAGACAGTTGAATTCATTCAGTTATCGCACTTGATTATCTCGCCTATTCATCTGTGCAACTGGGGGGAAGAATTCTCTGTCTGTTGCCTTGTATATCGTATGTTTTCGATGTGAATTTCCAAGTCGGTATATCTAGATCACAACGACCGTTTGAAAGTAAAGAAACTATTATTATACTCACTCAGTCACTCATCACTATAAAATCCTTGATCTCAGTATCTTGATGGAAAACATCAATTTTTAAATGTTTCTGTTCGATTTTTATGAACACCAACATAATATAACTCTTCCTTAATCGATTCATCGTTTTATAGTGAAACACACTCTGTTAAAAGATATTAGCGATTCACCGGCGATTGATAATCTTGTGAATAAATATGAATATCATAATATCATAACATAATACATCATAATATACAGGGTGGCCATTTGAAAACGAAACAGACGAGATTACAGACGAAATAAATTTTTTCGATAGAAATGCTCGGACAGGTCGATTTCTGTTTCGAGGGGGACAACTTAAGATGTAGGTTACGGATGCATAGCGCTTCAACCCTTGCTACTACAACCCTCACCCCCAATTTTTGAATAGGGAAGATGGGGTGAGTGATACCTCATTTGAAAGGTATTTTTATACTGATTTCAGCACAGTAATTGTTTTTTCATTTATGTATTAGTTCTCGAAATATTCTTAACTAAGTATTTGAAAATGAAGTGGTGTTTTCATGGCACTTGTAGTGTTTTTTTTGTGAAAAATCGACATTTTGAGCTTCAAAACAACCATGACTGTGGCTTCCTTCCTCCAATCCACTGACATAGAAATCTTTAATCAAGATGTCGAACAAACAAAGCATATTGCGAAGGATCTCAATCTTGCTGAAACTCAATCTAAATTAACTTCGATATAATTTGCAGTATTTCCAATAACATGCGGTAACACTTGATCGATAGAAATCTCCAAAAAGTCCAAATACGTACATATCTCTAATCAGATTACCAGGTAATAAAATCAAATCATTAATGATGCCATAGAAATATTCCAGTCCCAATTCGTGAAAGGATTTTCGACTTAATAATGAAGTGTTTTCTCAGTTGGCTTCAATAATGTTTTCATTTTGTGATTATTGAATTCATATCTTTTCAAAAAAATGAGAATCGATAATTTTTTATTTATTACGAACAGATCATTAAGTTGGCTTACTGGTTCTTTGACATGTGAATTATTCTTAGTTTTGAATCTAATTCATTGTGCGACATGGTTTATTCAATTGCAGAGCGGGTGGAAATAATTTCACTTTTTTTTGCAGACAATCAATGTGCGAATAGAACCGCAGAATTCTTCAATCAACGACATTTAGATAAGCATGGTTGTTTTGAAGCTCAAAATGTCGATTTTTCACAAAAAACACTACAAGTGCCATGAAAACACCACTTCTTTTTCAAATACCTAGTTAAGAATATTTCGAGAACTAATGCATAAAATGAAAAAACAATTACCTTGCTGAAATCAGTATAAAAATACCTTTCAAATGAGGTATCACTCACCCCATCTTCCCTATTCAAAAATTGGTGGTGAGGGTTGTAGTAGCAAGGGTTGAAGCGCTATGCATCCGTAACCTACATCTTAAGTTGTCCCCCTCGAAACAGAAATCGACCTGTCCGAGCATTTCTATCGAAAAAATTTATTTCGTCTGTAATCTCGTCTGTTTCGTTTTCAAATGGCCACCCTGTATATGATTCACCAGTGCCAATGATGTTAGAGTAAAACCATTCAGTGACAAATAGTTCAACTACTCTGAGGTGTACCTACATTAGTGTACACCGTCAAATTTTATACTGTGTAGGTTATTTTTTTTGTGATACCGTGAGGAATCTTGGACTAGTCTTCGATTCCGGGCTTGATTTTTCACATCATATAGCGGGGGTAATGAAGACGCGTTTCATCGATTGAGGGTCGTTTATGGGTGTCGGCGATTCTTGACTTTCGGGATTTGGATTGAGAAAATATGATCATGTTTCAGCAAAAAATTCATGAGTTGGGTTGGTTGAGGATGAATGATAGGAGGAGGTTACATTTCGGTTGTTTCGTTTATAAACTGCTTAAAACTCTAAATTGTGTTTCCCTTTGTAGGAGGTTAGTCCCTAGGAGTCCGGTGCATTCAGTTAATATAAGGCGTCCATTCTCTTATACTGTTCGGAACATCGTACAGCTAAATTTCAAAAAAGTTTCACCTATAATGCTGTGAAATTCTTGAACGGTTTGGAGGATGGTATTTTAGATCTGGGGTATGTTCAATTCAGGCGCCGTATGGGGGATGCTCTCTTCTCGCACGGAGTGTTCAGTAACACCATGGTGTTTCTTTGTTGTGATTTATGTATATTTATTATAATTTATTTCTTTATTATGATTTTTTGATGTATTTACAAATGTTTGTATATTTTTTTTTGCTCTCTTTTATTTGTTTTTTTAACTAAAAATCATTAATGGACTCAATATGCTGGTTTTTATATGGCTTGCCCCTCATTTTTCGATGCCGTTCTATGTTATAATGTTTCTTGTTTTGAAATAAATAGAAGACAACCAAAGGGGGTTGAGTGTAAGAGTAGTCTTAAGACTAAACTCCGCCCGGCTTGGTGTTTTTTGTCTAACATCTTCAATTACATGTATATTTTTGTATACTATTCTGAGAGAGAAAAATAAAGGCGATTTATTATTATTATTATTCGAGTAGAAATACACGCAATTGTTCAACCAAAGAAAGGACATCAGCAGCCAAGCCGCCGATAATTAAGGTATTGACTTTCAGCACCATTATTTCAAAAATGTTGTTTGAAGCTGACCATCTCGCCCAAACAAAATTATATTTTATTGATCTGAGATCTCGCCATAAAGGGGTCTTCAACTCCTCATTACTGACTAAAAACGTCAGATTGTCAAAAAATTTAATTGCCTGGACGAATAATCTTCATTCAAAATGACCCCCAAGAAGTGATTGGACACTGTTAGGTTATTTTGTTTTTGAAAATGAATGCAAATAATTTTGTTTCTTTAATTGAAAAGGCGCAATCTGAAATACCAATCACCCTTATAATTTTTCAACGATGAATGTTGCCATCATTGTTTCCATATCGAAGGATCTTTTCCATTCAAACTATATCAAAAGTAAGGATTATACCTACACTTGCTCGTAATAAAAAGGATAGAGATAGAATGATAAAAATGTTGGCTAATTTGACAACCATCACTATTCACTATCTACCTACCAAGGTGATCAACGGTAATTAAATCTGAAGAAATCATAAATTTGATTTTCAAAACATAAACTCATGCTGAAAAGCTCTGTTCCGTGATTCGTGCTTTTTCATCTATCGCTTGCAGCTGAAATTGCGTTTTATACACCATAATTTCAGAGGTAAGCATACACCTATTATAATAACGATAATCTTAGTGAATTTAAACGTTTTTGATTAGCTATAATATCTCGAATAAAAACAGATTACCGTCGAAAACTACGATATCAGCGAATTTCCCGGAATGGCTCTGCATTATTGCGTTTTATGACAAAATTGCCGGTTCAGCACATATCATGAAAAAAGGCAAAGTGTTGGCAGGCTGCAAAAGGTACAAAAAGGCTCTGGAGCTGGATACCAAGGGGCGGAGCAGAAGAATTTAGCACCTCCCATGCTCACAGAGCATTGTGGGCTGCTCTTCGCTATTTTGTGGCCGAACCACTCCCCTCTCCAAAAAGTTTCGTTTCCACGTTCGTAACTCACCATCATCAGGCAGTCGTTTGCGCACGTTGGTAGTGTGAGTGGTTACCAAGTGACTGAAGACGACTGTAGTGGGCTCAGAAACAATCAATTCCAGTGTCAACTATCGATGGTTTTCGATTTTTTTTTCGTTTGGGTTGAGTGAGGTTACTTTTATGAAACTTTTTTGGACTCGGTGTGAACTATAGCTACTGTTAGACAAGTTACATGAAACTGCAGTGCAATATTTGGTCCTACAGTGAGGGGAACTTCCAAGGTGATCGAATAGATGAGAAGATCCTTGGAGCATTAGAGATGAAGGTAAGTGTGAACTTTAATTAGATTGTTTGAATGTCTCAGAGTTTCGATATATACGAGTATGTTCTTTTGAATGGAGAGCTAACAAAGCACAATAACAACAAAAAAGTCCCTAGCTGAGGTTGGTGCAAACGGGGTACGATTCTGGCGTATGGGAAGGATACCAGAGCACAGGGAAAAACCTCAGTAGAAAAAACCCTGTCTCGCCGTTTTTACAAAATTGAAACTTAAAACTATTCGAATAAATACCTACCTTTGGCCTTCCAAGTGATGATTTTTCGAATCTCCTGTTGAGGGGGGTAATCATCTCCCGTAGATTTAAATGTGGTATTTCATCCTGAATATCGAATTCAATTGTGGAATATATGATGATATTACCTAGACAAATCAAAAAGGACACTAGCTTCATCAATGACTGACAGTGAAATTTTATTGAGTGACCGCATAATAACATTAAAATACCCATAATTTTGCATGACAGCGGGTACTTACCTCATCATTAAACTGAAAACTTTTTGGTTAACGAGATCTTCTCGAAAAATACAGTGTAACGCTTCCTCTTTGGGAAGTACGTACTTCCAGGACTGGGCCGGGAAGTAAGTATGATTTTGATAAATGCAGTTGATCATTACCATTTCAATGAAATAACGGCTGACAATTCATATGAAATTAGTTGTAGAAAGTTTACATGTTTTTTTGATGGCAATTTGCCCAAAATACGGGAAGCAATAGCGATAGTACCTACCCACCTATTATTTTGCACGGTTGCCGAAAAAATATTTTACGTAACATGCCAAAAATAGTTTTTTTGGACCTACGGCCTTCCATAATTTCAAAAAACATATGTTCCGGACAAGTTACGTAGATTACTTACTATTAGGTACTGAACCTCTCACATAAATCACTATCTCATCACTGACTGATAAATTAGCGAGTAATGTGTACTGTTCGTCGTTTGTCCATATCGAATACCATCTCCGGTAATACTTTTGGAAAAAAATTATAATTTTTGTTTTTCCATCCAAAGCACAGCTTTTTCTAGCACAGAAGTGCCATATTTATGTCAAGAGACCGGAATGTATTTACATATTTGCATATGCTTTAGCATATTTAAGACATCTTCAGTGGTATTTGAATAGGTTTTAGCTAAAATCCAGTTACCTATGCATATTTCCAGTACATATTTTCTTCCCTGAGTTCCGCAATGCGATAAATGTGCCGAATCCTACCAAATCCCACAAAATATGAGGTCTATTTCTATTGGGTAAAAATACTAATAATTGTGACTTTTGTCATACGGCCGATTTTCCGAATCACTTTTATCGCATTCCGGAACGCAGTATTGGTAGCCGCGCGCTACGTAAGTATCCAAATAATGAGTAAAATACGGCAAAGAACATAGCACCAAGGTTCAAATCCTCCCAGTTACGTCCGTGGATGTGGAGCTAACCTTTTCCATATACAAAAATTATGCAATCGAACATTTGGAATAATATTTAATTGTAAACGTTTATAAAAACATTAAATTGATTTTTTTTATTTTTTAATATATTATTCAATATTGCATATTCTGCTTATTTTGCCTATTCTCGTGCATATTTCAAGCATTTTTCATGCATATTTGCATATAATTCGGTCTCAATAATGTCACAGGTATTTTTTCTGTTCTTTTTCACTGTTTTGAATTATATCATTAAGTATATTCGTTCTCAAACACTTTCTTGATTGATATTGTTACTGACGGTTCATGCAGAATTTCAAGAGGATCGGATCATATCATCAATTTTTTTAAATGTCAAGTTTTTACATATTTTAGTTTTGGAATGATTTCGATCAGGCTGCGATTTTGTATGTATTTATTCAGTATTAATCTTACTTAAGTTCCATACAAAATTTTGGGGTAACAGCCTCATTGCTTCACCAATGATCCGCTAAAAAGCAACTGCGACTGCGCGGTTGCCAAGAATCATCTTAAAAGGTGGTTTTCAATGATAATCTAACAAAAATTGTTTATCTGAAAGTTTTTCACGGTAATGTGAAAAACTCAAACGAGCGCTAATTCCCCGTGTATACCTATAGATTTTTTACGCTAAGCCCAGTATGTGCGAATTCGAAATACAAAGCTCTTTCAACATCCACAAAGATACCTATATAGGACTTATAAACAAAAACTAAAGAACTTTGTAGGTATAGTGATATAAAAATGTTCGGGTTTTTCACTATAATTTGACCCTCCCTTTAACTTTTTTACTGAAGGGGATACAAAAAAATGTTTCGTATAAAAGATTCACGCAATCAAGTAAGGTTTTTTGATATGAATCCAGAATCTGAAAATATATACAGGGTGTCCAACATATTGATTGCAACTTCATTTTTTCAAATGGAACACCCTGTAGATTTTTCCATATTTGGTTAGCTCTTTTTCCCCTGATTTTGAATATGTAACACGTGTTGGTCTATCTTCTTTATTCTGAGCACCACATAGTTTCAAATTTCACTAACCATCTGGCATAGCGTTTTGGAAGTTCGTGAATATTTAAGTGGTCAATTTGATCTTTGGATTGGTAATGGCGCCACCATTTTATGGCCACCGCATAGTCCCGATTTAACACCGTTGGACAAGTTTTTATAACCTTTTCTAAAGGAAAAAAATACTTCAGTAATAATGACAATCAATGAAAGCGGAGAATAATATTAATGATATAAAATCAACCAATATTAAACCCATAATTCGGAACTAATCCCGTCAACGCACAAAGAATAATGTTAATATTGTAATGATTAGAAACAAACTTTGAAGCTTAATTTCTGACTTGAATCAGAGCCATAATAATGCTTTCAAAAATAGTCTGAACAACTTGAGACAACTATATGAAATATGTGTATTGAAATTGAATGAAGGTGGTCATTTTGAGCAATTTCTTCAGTTGATGTTATTCTTACCATACTACCATAGTTTATCATTTTTCATTGGTAAAGTAATTTTTAAGTATCCATTCTACAATAATACTTTCAAGTAGATGTTTTTGGATATAAATAATTTCATAGGTATTTCACATATTTTTTATTCGGTGTCATAATTTCAAAACTTTGAAACTCTGAAATTGAAGAGACATGTCCACATACGCTTTTATATTCGAGATCTGGAGGAAATAGCCTATCATAAAAAGCAAGAATATACAGGACAGGGTGTCCCATTTGAAAAATATAGTTGCATTCAATGTTGTTCACCCTGTATATCTTCCCATTGACGTTATTATAACTCCAAAAATGAGCATTTTCAGTAAACGCACTCTGCCACTTGTAAAATGATTACAGATCTTGATGGCAGGTGGTTCTTAAAGTTTGAAACTTTGTGGTTCTCAGAATAAAAGAGATAGACCAACATATGTTACATATTCGAAATCAGGGAAAAAAAGAGCTAGCCAAACATGGAAAAATATACAGGGTGTATCATTTGAAAAATGAAGTTGCCATCAATATGTTGGCCACCCTGTATATATTTCAGTTTCTGAATTCATATCAAAAAACTTCAGTTGATTTCGTGAAACTTTTATACGAAACATTATTTTGTATCTCCTTTAGTAACAAAGTTAAAGAGGGGGTCAAATTATGGTGAAAAACCGGTACGTAGTATTCAAATGGCCTACAATGATTTCTTCAGGAAAATTCCACACGTCATATTATATCTCAATGAAATCGGATCACATTGGTACAAATAATCATGCAACTCTATCTCCATCAATATGGGCTAAATGCTAGAGCCATTCAAGAGAAGACACAACTATTATTCAAATAATAACTCGGTGGTCGAATTTCCAATGTAAGTGAAAAGTCAGATGTTCCCATGCATGGCGTTATTGTGGGGGTCACGTGACAGATAGCGTCAATTATACCTATCACTGACGCTATTACCGTAGATGGTTCTGATAATAGTTTAGATAAATAACTTTATTTGTGAATGCTGGACCACCTTTAAGCATGGAACACCTTCTTCCTTGGTCTCAAGATGAATGACTGATATTTTTCAAACGTGTTATTTACTGTGCATCTTCTTTAATATATATGCAAATCAGAAGAGCTAGCTGTAGGTCTTCACTCAGATATGGGATCACTGTTTTTTAGGTATTCCTATTGAACTGAAAACACAATCTACAGAGCTGATTAAACAATTTGGTGAAATCTATATAGAGCGATTTTTTTAAAATTACCCCGAATTTAATAGTAGCTAGGACTAGTCTACACCATTTCCAAGTGTATTTCAGAAAGCGTCAATTGTATTTCAGAATAGTCATTGTATTTCAGAAAGCGTCAATTATATTTCAGATTAGTCAATTGTATTTCAGAAAGCGTCATTTGTATTCAGATTAGTCAATTGTATTTCAGAAAGCGTCAATTGTATTTCAGATTATATCATATGTATTTCAGAACCCGTCATTTGTAATTCAGTGATGTTTTTGAAATACAATTGACGATTTCTGATATACAATTGACTAATCTGAAATACAAGTGACGCTTTCTGAAATACAATTGACTAATCTGAAATACAATTGACGCTTTCTGAAATACAATTGACTATTCTGAAATACAATTGACGCTTTCTGAAATAACATTGACGCTTTCTGAAATACACTTGGAAAAGGTGTAGTTCGAATTTACTTTTCGATTAGTTTTTGAAAGCGCTCGTTCTACACGCGTGCTATATCGTTTCGCCCAAATGTCTGTAATTTTCGTATATTTAAGCCGAAAATGGTCTTAAACGATAGGGTTCGACTCCCTGATAGCGAATCCGTGGTTAAATTCAATTCTGTCCGTAAACATGATAACTCTCGAATGGATTGTCCTAGAGACCTGAAGTTTTCAGGGTGGGTTCAGTACCTAAATGCCGCGGTTGAGTTCGTTAACCATCAAACTCGTACAGGGTGTTCCATAAAATATGGTCATTCAAAATTTTTGTTGATCCATGTCTCAGACAGAACAAAACCGAACCAAATACAATTTTCGGCCACATGCAAGTACTAAAGAGATCTCGTATGAAATTTTGTAACATCATCTTTTTAAATTCAATTAGAATTTGAAAAGAAAATCTTCATATTTTCACTACAAATTATTCCATTCGGGTGGAATTCATTTTTAAGGGAATATCTTATATACTGAAAATTTTTTAGAGAATCGCATAATCAGAACATTAGAATTAAATTTCTTACTAAATTATCCATTTTTTCGAATAATTCAGAATTTGACAATTCGATCGAGCTCAAATTTTTCTGTAAAATGTTCATTACCAATATAAAGCAGTACGCAAAAATTTGTATGAGAGATGCGTTTACACAACCAAAGAAAAGTATATATCGTAATATTTAGAAACGATTTAAATGAAATCAAGTTTGGGGATGTATATTGACGAAGTGAATCATCATAAAAATTTTCAAGAGGATTGAGTATATTTGCCTTCATGCTCTCGATCGATTTTTCATGATATTGTGTTCAGGAATGTCCTAGGGATTGTGTTCTTCAGAAAAAAGTTCATTTTGTCGAATAGTTTACTTATACAAATTGTCGCACATTCGAGTTGCACTTCAAATACAACTTGTTCAAAAGACGCTAGAGATATTCGATTAACAGAAGTATAACATATTGCGATATATTTTTATCGCCTCTTCAAATCCTGAAAATTCCTTCGGCCGAAAACAGCAATAAAGTCATCATCCAAAGATTGGCGTAAGTTTAGTTACACAAAAACATAACATATATGCGAGACTAAGCGCTACTCAATCAAACCTTGACATATTAATTAAAAGTTTGTAGGTATATTCTAACTCTTTCGGGTCTCATTCAAAACACTCTGTAAGGCCATCAAAAGATTTTTTTTGTGTATCCGAAATTTCACTCTAGTTCGGCAGTACTTTTTGAATGTTTGTTATTTCAGAAAAGAGAAGTTGAAAACATTCTTTATCATGTAAGATGGCTGTTTCACCACTTGCTGGTAAGTTACTGATAGCTACACAGCAGCTAGCTCCATTTAAATGAATACATACCTATCTTATTCATTGAAATTTAAGTCTTTCAGATTTTTTGGTCTGGAAAATTGTTTCTTTTTTATAAACTTTATTATTTCCACATCAAAAACCTGGCATTGTTTCCAAGTGATAAATACAGAAATGTTTTAACGATATCTGTTAAAAGTAATTATCAGCAAATGGGGAAATAGGCCCTTTTTGTAGAATTATAATACTTTCAACATTTTCCATCTTTTAACTAATGGACATACCATGAATATCCTATGAAATGTGTTTTTTAGAAAGAAGTTCAACTTCATATCATCCTGGCTGATGAAAAATGCATTTCTCATGATAAGACTTTATTTGATTGAGTTTATTACGTTTTGACAGTTCCAACAACCAATAAAATTTCCTCATTTTGTATCATATGAACAATTTCACTCAATTATGTCAACATTACACTGGTAACAGACCTTGGGCTGTTTTCACGTTGCTATCGACAAATATTGATTTATTTTGATTTTTGAAGTTTCCAAATATTTAATATTTGTAAATGTCACGATATAATTACCAAAAATTTTCTATCGAATAACCCTCGGATATTGCTAAATGCTCAAAAATTTTATGACAACTTTCTCAAGCTTGTTGCTTATAGGCAACCAACCTCCGCCTGCGGCGTCGGTCTGTTTCCAAGCTAAAAGTTTTCGAAATCTGTCATAAAATTTTTCGAACAATCATCAATGTCCTTGGGTTATTACTACTGAACATCTTCCGAAAAACTATCAACCTGTTCATAGAAAGGCTCGAAATATTCGATTAAAAGAAGTATAACATATTGTGATAGATTTCCATCACTTCTTCAAATCCTAAAACTTCGTTCGATCTAAAACAACAATGAAGTCTTCATCCAAAGATTGGCATTGAGTCTGGTTACACACAACATAACATATGCGAGACTAGCGCTACTCAATCAAACCCTGACATATGAATTAAAAGTTTGTATATTCTAACTCTTTCGGGTCTCATTCAAAATACTCGTAAGGCCAGCAAAGCTGTCCTTAGCGAGGTTTCAACATTCTCTTTCTTCTCCGTGTCGACCACGACACCAAAACAAATATTCCATGCGAAGAATAGACAGGGTATAGGTACTTGAGAGTTGACATGTCTATTCAGATGAAAATTTCTCATTTTGAGATGGAAATGATTTTTTTTTAATTGAGTTAGGTACTTTGTCAAGTGTTTCCGGGAGTTTTACTTGTGAGAGGAGGGAAGCGAGAAATGAGAATCAACAGTTAAATTACAATTGCCTATAGACTGACTGCTTTATTTGCATTCGTAAATGATCAAACCGCTTTGTTTCAGATATACAGGCTGATTTGTAGATTTCGACTAAGTATTCAACTTAACATATTAATATAGGTCCGATTTGATTCATTCATTCAAAACACTCAGCTAGGCCAGCAAAGCTATCCTTAGCGAGGTTTAACATTCTCTTTCTTTTCTGTGTCGACCACGACACTAAAACAAATATTCCATGGGAAGAATAGACAGGGTATAAGTACTTGAGAGTTGACATGTCTATTCAGATGAAAATTTCTCATTTTGAGATGGAAATGATTTTTTTGGCTTCAATTAACTTCGTCAAGTGTTTCCGGACGTTTTACTTGCGAGAGGAGGGAAGTGAAAATGAGAATCCACAATTTTTTTAGTTGTCCATAAATAGTTGAAGGTTTTGAAGGGTTAGTGGTTCATTTTTTCTTCAACTTCTACGCTAATGGAAAAGTACGGTTTTTAGACGCCTACATAAAAAGGTTACTCCTATAGTTATACGCCGAAAAGTCTTATCATTTTCGAGGAATGTTAACATTTATGTTGAAAAAACATGGTCAATTTTTTGAAATATCGAAAATTGACCATGTTTTTTAACACAAAAGTTGATTTATTTCGGAAACGGTCGAGGGAAAAGGGAAAAAAAACCACTAATCCTTCATTTACCAACCTTCACCAATTTAGACTTGAGAGAAAAGATTCCAGAAAAAAATAGCTTATCATGATTAGGAAATCCTCACGAAAACTGTTTTCTATACGCTAAAATGTGAGCAGATATCCGATTTTTTCAATTGCAACACACTATCTCGAAAAACGATGCATTTTAGAGGGTGAGTTTTGTACATATAACCGTATACTATACCGAATGTCTGGAGATAAAACCGACAAGTTTATAGTCCGTTCAAGAAATCTTGAGTAAGCGTTTGTTCGTTTATCTGAAATTGGAAGTATTTGCTGCCATAACGTAAAATAAAGTCAACGTTGCCGAATGTACCCGCGAATGGTCTGACGAGCTTGCGTGTTATCAGAGAACTCCATGCAATATTGACAACATTGCGTATCAATCTGACAAGAAAATAAACAAAATAACCTAAATTTTAATATACACAGTACACAGTGGAATATGCCAAATTGTCATAGCCAACCGACGCGCCTCAAAATTCGTGAACGGACTACCTATGTGGTTTTATGACCCTTAAATAATTCAAAATTTCATTGAGAATGTTCAAAACCCCTTCGTTTCGGATATACAGGCTGATTAGTTATTCTGACTAAAAATTCAACTTACCTTAGAAATTCAATCAGGAATTTAACTGAAATTTGGTACGTAACTATTGAACTAAATAGGTCTTTTGATCTGAACCATTATTTTCTTTTCATGTTATCTTCATGTGAGAATAACTCACTCCGTAAATTTATTATCGAAGTTTGCATTATGTTAGAAAACCCCACAATTCTTCGTGATAAGTTATTATTTGCGATTATCGGGCTGAGCAAAACCGTATGTGTACTCATTTAATGATTGATTCAGGAAATCTTGGATGATGAAAATGGCTTTGATATCAATTGCCATATCTGGATGTACTAAATCCATGGGATTCAATCTTTATTAATCATTGAATATTTCTTCATATAAATAAATATTATTGTTTAGTTCAAAACGATATGGTGGAATAACTAATTTTCGACCCTGTATAAATAAATAATCGTGAAATCTCTGCACGGGTCATATGGCGCCATATGGGCTGGAAGAAGATAATCGGAAAGAAGACGATAGTACGCCAAGAAAAACTCTCGTTTTTCACTGTGTTAGTGTGTTGTGCTCAATATTCTTAATGCCGCTAAACATAATATAATTAATTGGTAACTTAAACTCTAATATTGCAAATTGCAAACTAATTTGAAATGTCGCGACAATCGGACGTTTTCGTATCGTAGTGAAAACTGGTGGTCGACGGATGAGTGTTCAAACCACGGGCGCAGATAAGAAGAAGGCCTCTGGTGAGTTCAGCCCCAAGAAAACATTCTACAGTCCACTAAAATACGAGGGCAGTTTGATAAGTCCGTGAATTTTGAATAGAACATTTTTGCGGCAAATAAACATTTTATTTTTCTACATAATCACCTTTTAGCTCTATAATTTAGTCCAGCGTTTTTATAATTTTTTATTCCCTCCAAATAATAGGTTTTCTCAAGGCTCTCAAAATACGCGTTTTTTCGGTAATGACTTCTTCATTAGACTCAAATCTTTACCACTTAAACAGATAATAGTCGCAGGGGGCTAAATCTGGAGAATATGCTGGATGGGGGTAGCAGGTCGTATCTCAATTCGTGGATTTTGGCCATCGTGACTAAACAAGTGTGCACACGTGCATTGTCTTGATGAAACAGCACTTACTTCTTCGCCAATGCGGCTGTTTTTTTGTTTCAAGTCAACGTCGAATCTGTCCAAAAGCTTTGAATAACATTCGCCGTGATTGTTTTTACCTTTCTCGAGGTAATCAATGTGAATGACATCTCGTGCATCCCAAAAACTGTGGCCATGACCTTGTTGGCTGACAGACTTTTTTGGCTTTCTTTAGTCCACATTCACCCCGAGCAAACCACTGTTTCGATTGTTCCTTGGTCTTTGGCGTGTTGTGATGGATCCATGTTTAGTCCACAGTAACCAAACGGTTCAAAAAATTCGTCCGAATTACAGTTGAACATCGCTAAACGCTTCTTTTGAAACTTGTAACACGATTGCGCTTATGGTCGAGTGTGAGCAATCGCGGAACCCATCTTGGGATAGTTTTCTCATGTCCAAATATTCGTGTAAAATATGATGTTTCAGTTTAGATCCTTACAGCATGAGCCATCTCACGCACTTTAATTCTCCGATCAGCCAAAATCATTTCATGGATTTTATCGACGTTTTCCGACGTGATCACTTCTTTGGGCGACCTGAACTTTACTTCTTCACCGTTGAAATGGATGGAGCCGTGTCCCCGTAGTATTTATCAAGTTTTTTCTTAGTTTCAGTGATGGTTTTTTCACGTAAAAAGTAATGCTTAATCAGCACCGAAATTCACTCTTTTCCATTTTCGTAAAATTCACGAGGTTGTCTGCTTTGAATGGCTATCAAACCCAACTGCATCGTAGCTTGCTCGAAATTTGACCTTTGTCCACTAATAGATTACAGTTGACGGCAGCTTGTTGCATTGGAATAACTAATCATAGACAAACAAAAAATAGATGAGCCACTCGTATATTCCGCGCCATCTGTCGGAGGAGGAGACTAATACACGAAAAAATTATTTTCAATTTGATAGTTAGATGTCGTTGCATTCATCGAAATCCTATCGAGAAAATAGTAGGTATGTAAAATCATTATTATCAAAAATCCTTTGAATTGTCAACTGACACAAGGTGTGGTTTGACAAGTTCTTTTGAAATATAATAAATTTTCGATATGCCTGCAAGAGTGAAGACGTGCTGTGTTTATTGGATGTGAAATCGAGATGTAAGAAGGTAATTATAACATATATATTATATATATTCTGTTACCTATAAGAATTAAGATAGTTTTCAAAAAAGTTTTCATGTATTGAATAAGTTTAGTCGGTAAATACTATTTTGTGTTATTGAATTCATTATTGTTAGTTTTTGAAAATGTTTTCAATGGCAAATATTAGTTTTATTGATTAGATATTTATGAAATAAACTGTATTTTCAATTGTGATACCTATTTCAGTTAATAAATTTTTATTCTATCCAGAATTTGATATTGATCCTCATTTCTCGATTCCAAAAGAAAATCAGATTAAAGTTCGTTGCAGGTATTATTTTCATGAAAATAAATTTCCTCACTCATCGATACTTGCACGAATCCATTTCTGATTTCCTTTTGGAAATTGAATTTCAAAAAACTGTTTGCCTCTTGTACGGGTGATTTTTTTGAGGTTAGGATTTTCATGCATTAGTATTTGCTCAGATTTTTGAGGTTATGATTTTCATGCATTGTTATTTGCTCAGTATGCTTTGACATTTCATCATGAATAGACTTACTAACGAGCAACGCTGCAAATCATTGAATTTTTATTACCAAAATCAGTGTTCGGTTCGAATGTGTTTCGCGCTTTACGCCCGATTATGGTCTACATAATCGACCAAGTGAGCAAACAATTAATGCGATGTGACCAAGTTTCGCACTCAGTTTACTTTATTGGACATTAAACCACCACACGAATGCGTACAGTGCGTACAGAAAGAATATTGCGTCTGTTTCTGAGAGTGTTGCTGAAGACCGTGAAATGTCTATTCGTCGCCGTTCGCAGCAATTGGGTTTGTGTTATTCGACCACATGGAAGATTTTACGCAAAGATCTTGGTGTAAAACCGTATAAACTACAGCTCCTGCAAGAACTGAAGCGAACGATCTGCCACAACGTCGAATTTTCAGTGAATGGGCCCTAGAAAAGTTTGGCAGAAAATCCGCTTTTTTATCGACAAATTTTGTTCAGCGATGAGGCTCATTCTGGTTGAATGGCTACGTAAATAAGCAAATTGCCGCATTTGGAGTGAAGAGCACCAGAAGCGTTCAAGAACTGCCCATGCATCCCGAAAAATGCACTGTTTGTGTGGTGTGTACGCTGGTGGATCATTGGACCGTATTTTTTCAAAGATGCTGTTGGACGCAACGTTACAGTGAATGGCGATCGCTATCGTTCGATGCTAACAAACTTTTTTGTTGCCAAAAATGGAAGAACTGAACTTGGTTGACATGTGTTTTCAACAAGATGGCGCTACATGCACACAGCTCGCGATTCTATGGCCATTTTGGGAAAACTTCGGAGAACACATTCATCTCAAGAATGGACCGGTAAGTTGGCCACCAGATCATGCGATTTGACGCCTTTAGACTATTTTTGTGGGGCTACGTCAAGTCTAAAGTCTACAGAAATAAGCCAGTAACTATTCCAGCTTTGGAAGACAACATTTCCGAAGAAATTCGGGCTATTCCGGCCGAAATGCTCGAAAAAAGTTGCCCAAAATTGGACTTTCCGAAGGACCACCTAAGACGCAGCCGCGGTCACATTTAAATGAAATTATCTTCAAAAAGTAAATGTCTGTACCAATCTCACGTTTCAAATAAAGAACCGAT
>JACDNR010000214.1:0-50261 GCA_013421045.1 Propylea japonica | reverse complement strand
TAAAAACACAACGCATTGAGAAACTAAACACTAACAGACGATGTTTGCCAAACTGACAGAATTGTCTGTAACAGACGCAAGCCGTTAGTACTAGAGTAGGGGAGCGGTAGACCAATTATCCCAATACGGAAGAAACATACGGCAAGAGTTCGCAACGCCGGAATGTTGTTCGCATGCATAAACAGATTCTACTTGGCTGCATAACAAATTCGTGAAGGCGTTTAAATTCCTCAGATCGATAAAGAGCATAGATAGGCCCAAAGCACGATAACAAAGGAATTAACCTTACGGTTATTAGCGACGGTACATTATCCAACTAATTATAGGTTTACAGAATAACAGAAACACAAAGCACATTGTAATGCAGAATCACGAAAATCGGAGCAAATATATTGAAAATCATAAGTATACCCAAAGTTAGGTTAATGTTTACAAACAGCAGGGGAAGGGTTATGAACATAAGGGGTTTTAGGTAACTTACTCGAGTTGAATTTTGACAGCAAATGAACTGTTTATCTGTCAATATTCAACCCAGGTTAGTGATCGAGTAAGTTTCCGAAAACCTCTATAGAGATTTTTCTTCATTTTTGCCTCTGTTTACATCTGATAGGGGCCTATGTTATTTATTGATCTAAGATAAATTCTGTGGTCATTCACTCCATTAATAAATAGCCTAAGTGTCGCATCTGTATTATTCTGTGGGATTACTTACCACTTTTGTACAACTTCGCTACTAGAACATAAAACTTCCAACCATAGATGGAGTACTTGTTCATTCAATCCCATACAAATCAAAGATCTCAACTTTACGTCCATTTGTGCATGTGCATTATCATGGGTCAAATTAAACCTGAACACATCGATACAACAACTCTTCTGGTGTTAAAACTTTGCCATCTTCATCCAATCTATAAGTCTTACAGAGGACTAATCTACTATAAACTGAATTGAAATCTCAACTTCTTTCGTTGCACATTCTTCGATGAATAGCCATGGGTGACATGGGCCTCCTAAATGTAGAAAAGATCTCAGACCTAAATTTTATACAAAGCAGTTGAATTTATACTGAAAAACTTTGATTTCGCCCTGATTTTACGAATGAGCGTTTCCAGTATGATCAAACAAAGAATTTTTGTTTATTTTACAGCATTGTTAAATATATTATAAAATTATTCACTTGAAAATTACTATAATCGCAAGTTCAAACGATCCGCCATAATGACGTACGAGCAAGCATACTCAGTGGCCAGTTGGTATCGTTGTAAAACTGACTAAACATTCAAATACAAATTTCAAAAATAAAATGAATATAACGCGTCGTTCACTATCAACCACCAATTCAGGCCCTGTATTCTGGACAAGTGATCTTTCAAAGCGTATACGAACTTAATTGCGTGAATTCCTCTTTTACCAGCAAAAATGCACACCGCGCAAAAAAGTTCGTATTCGCTTTGAAAGATCACTTGTCGAGAATACGGGACCTGATCGTTTGAATTCGCTAGCTTACTTTATATTTTAATCATTTTTTTTCTAGAAAACGGGCAACCAAACAAAAAATTAATAATCACTTTAATAACTGGAAATGCCCATCAAAAAATCTATTTTAAGTGTTCTGAAATCTGAATAAACATAATAGGTTTCGATCTGGAATTCGCGGATGACTTAAGAAGAAATAGTGGCACAAAAAAATGGGGAGTTACCTAAGAAAATGGGTTTTTTCATTCCATGTTCAAGAACTTGTTTAACAACTGGACATAAAGTTCCTCTCACTAAATCGGTAACAGTTTCTGATATGCTATCATCTCCAGCTGAACTATATTGTTTACTTCTTCATCTAAAAGCTGTACAAATTTGGCAGGAAACCAACCTATAAATAAAAAATTACTAATTATTATGATGACTTCCCTATTTAACCGCATGTTCTAGAGATACAGCATACCATAACTTTGCCTAAAAGTTTCAAACAACACATTTTGGCTCGTTTATGAATAATTACAGGTCTAAAACAATTATGTATGGTCGTCTTTTCATGAACACTCATTACTCATATGAATGAATGATTTTGCTTTTGGGATCATTTCAAACTTAAAATATTCTTTGACGTTTGTATCATTGACATCGAACAAATCAATTTCTATTCTTAAAATTGTCAGACCAGAACGTTTGAGATGCTGAGAATGTTGTAGGCATATACCTATAAAACTCTATACCGCTAACGTGAAATAAAAGTTGAAGCAATCTATCTAGTTGCCACCTCCGATGGCCCTTTCAATCATCTGCGCATGTGCAAACTCGAAATTTGACAAGACGTGAAAAATTGAAGTTATTATTTTCATTTGACAAGTCATAATTTAAACTATTCGAGGTTTGTTTTGGCGCCTGCGCGCAGTGAATTCATAGGGCCATTCTACCAAGTGATCGCTGCTTCAATTTTTAATAGAGAAGTGGATTCATGTTAGCGGCATAGAAGTTTATAAGTATATGGTTGTTGGTAGAGTAACCTTTTGTGACAATATTCGAGGACACTAACCAAACTGTGAGCTATAGGTTGGTTAATTCAAACTTTTTGAGAGAATATTCTATGACGTTAAGGTCGTTGACATTAACCAAATCATGTGAGTTATTGGTTAATATCTTTGTTGATTGAAACAGGAGAGTTGAATCAATAATAATGAATGAATAGAATTAATCCAATTGCTCTCTGGATATTCAAATTTGACTCATCCCAATATAAACAAGCGAGCAAAAGCTTATAACTTTAAGTCAGAGCTTTTTCATTATGAATACCTCTTAAACCGTTCAATTCCCTATCCAACAGTGTTCGTCTTTTTGGCTTATAAGAGTTATGATATCATTTTTTCTAAACCCAGTTCATCGTCATCATGACGCTCAAAATCTAAAAAAAAAACAATTAGTTCTGTACTGTATGAGCCATTTTAGTTAATTCATTACCCAATAGAGCCTTCGCTCTTCGTTTCCTATTTTTCGAAACATTGATATAGTTGGAATGGTCTGCAGCATGAGATTCCATCGAATAATCGGCAACTAATGATATTCTGAACTCAATTTGGGATCCATTTGTACAAAATATCTAGTAATCTGAAAATTATTTTTCTGAATTTCTGTGTATTCAATAGTTTTCAAACATACCTGTAACACAGCTTCTCTTAAATCTACCAAAATTTCAGTCTGCTTGATATTTTTTGATTTTATATCATTTTCACTATCTTCGTTGAATAACAGCATTTGTATCATTGATTTATTTTTCTTGACCTGTCGCCTAAAAAATATCGAATTAACAACGTTTCGGAACAAGTGCCTATATCAAAAATTATTATACCTTGACAAATGTTGTTTCGGCAAATTGGGAAGAGCTTCAGGATTTCCAACTAGTGTGCCTTGATCGGCCATCAAATAGGCAAGATGCCTCCTTCTGTATGTCTCAATCATAACCTCACTCAAAGAAGCAGTTAGTGTTAATGATACCTGAGCAATGACAAATACTCAACAATTGGTTTATGAAAAGATTGGAGTTATTTCCAATAAGAACGCCTTTAGTCATTTAGTTTTGTGAAATTGTCTGAATTTACTTTTATCAATTCTGTAGTCAGAAAAGACCTGTGGTAGTTTATTCATTTTTTCATTCTAATGTGAATACAAATTCCATTTCAACACTCTCAAACTTGTGAGCTTCATGAAGTATGGTACATTCTTAGGTAGAAACACTTCTAATAAACCGTGGACTTTGAAAATAGTAAAAATGAAAAAGAATTGTAAAGAGTTTTCCAAAAAGAGGTGTTATTTTGATATTCAAAGAAAAATGCCATTTTTCAAATGAAATTATCGGATGTTTATTTCTTTATAAAGAAGCTATGCCGTTAATAGTGGAAAATAACATCAGGCAAATGACCCACGACCACGCTTACAGGACCATATCCTTTTAATGAAATTTTTCATTAGCAAATGTGGCTGCCCTATGTCCTCGATAGCTCATGAATTCCATCTTTGAGGTCTTGAATCGACGCTGGGCTGTTGGCGTAGACCTTCTCTTTCACGTGGCCCCAAAGGAAGGTCGCAAGGTTTTAAAGCACAAGATCTCGGCCATTTTATCACCTCTTCAAGGGATAACACAGTGCGGAATTTTTTCCCGCAAAAGATCAATGGTTTCGTTGCTTATGTGGCACGTAGCGCCGTTTTGTTGAAAGTAAACGTTGTCCAGATCAATACTATCCAATTTCGGCCATAAAAACGTTTGTGGAATGTCTAATTCCGAAGAATGACGAGGAATGGACAAAACTGGGTTTCTTCAACACTTTCATCTACAGCAGCAATATTCTCGGCTGTTCTTGAGCGACGTGCACGGGTTTTAATCTTCACATCACTAACTTGTCCCAACAGATCGAATTTTCCACAAATTTCTTTATTGCGGTCCGACAAAGTGCTTCATGACGACCCAAAAATTTCTAGTTTTACGAACAGTCCCTGCCAAATTTTCACCATTTCTATAGTGTAGGCTGACCAGATCAATCGTTGTTCAATGACGGACAATTAAAAAAAAAGGATTCGTTGGTATTGATGACTTTTTTTCAGGCCACCTAAGATTACACGATTTTTTCGACAATCTCAACATGAATTGTGTATAAATTCTTGTTTGAAATGAGTAGTGCTTCTGAATACTTTGTAAATAAATAGTGCTTCTGAGTACTTTGAGTACAAGTTGCCATGAGGATTGCACATTAAAAAAGCAGAAATTGAGCATTAAATTGGGTCATTAATGATCAATTTCGTACACATATCGCCTTTAATTTTGAGATCGACGGAAAAAGAAATTCCTCTGATTTTAACAGTTAAATTCAAGATTTTGAGGTTTGACGGACGCTTATCAACGACGGACTGTCCGTCGCAATGACGGACGTCTGGTCACCCTACTATAGTGAATTTTAATAATTTCAATGCGTTCTTGAAGCGTGTATCGTTCCATTTTTTATAATGGCCTGGTTTCTACTTGTCAAATGTCAAAAAATGACAGCCTCAAACGTGACATCTACCGAAATAGCGGGCTTTTCAAAATAAACACCTCTTATTGGAAAACCCTTTACAAACTTCGTTGTAAAAGTGAACCAAGATAAAAAAAAAATTATTTGGGTTTTTTATCCCAACAAAACCACTACTCTAGAGTAGAATATTCATGGTCACCTAACCTACATCTATAAGACAACAGGTGGTCATTTTATTACCTCCAGAAGTTGCTCGACATCATCGATTTCCACTGGTATCGAAGATAGAACATTGAAAATTTCAGCGGAATTTTCAAGTTCTGTGATATGTTTTTCCTTCAGTTTAAGCATTCCCAAGCTGATTTGGAACAGAACGATGGAACCATGAAAGAAGAATAAATCCCATATTCTCATCAATATTTCATGTGAACAACATTTGCAAAAAGTGTTAGAAACCAATTCAGAGTAATTAATGACAACTCGATGTCGTGAGTTTTAAGTTTTTCATCTAAATCTGGTAGGTAATTGGATATCAGGTTTCTAAGTACACGTTGATCTGCTTGAACTCCTGGAACAGTTTGTGGTGAATTATAACCAAACCATAAAAAGTATATTCAGAAATCACTACTGCAGAAATGAAATGCTAACCTAACAATGTTGAACTATAATAAGAAGCAGGTAAGAGGTCTTCCACTATAGCCACCATTATCCAAAATACATCTTCTTCTTCTAATAGCAGTAGTAGACTTGCAGTAATCATACCAGTTCTTGACAATACCTAAAAATAGGTAATTTTTCTTATAGAATTATAAATATACATTGGAAATGATCAGAAGTTGATGCCTTAATTATTTCAAAATGTTTTTGTTATTTTGTGTCTATACAAAAAATCAACTACGGATTTTATGGAATTTTACCCTATTTCAGGATATAACCAAGCAATTCCTCTTAAAATTCTTCTGAGCCTAGGTACACCAGTGCTATTGGAATGACTATAACAAGCATTTGTTGGCATTACATGTAATAGATCTTTTTCAATTTGTTTTGAAGTCATCAAGGAATCATTGCTGGACATTTTCAATATTTCCTTATAGGTTAGTTCTGACTGCTGTTTTTTTCTAAAGCCCCTGATATGCGTACCCAAATCTGAGATCGTAGTGAATGTGGAATACCTACAATGAGTTCATTTGATGAATTTGAAAAATTTTTAAAATTTTTTCACATACCTGATTTAATCATTGAGCATAATTTATCAGTTCTAGGAAGTCTCACCTCCACTTTATCCCAGGTTAATTCAGAAACTTCCTATTATGTGAAAATTCCAAATGGGCACCCAACGTAATCTGATAAAATTCAATATAACTATTCCAGATTTTAATTCATATGATAAAATGTCATACCTATGCTGAGGATCCTCAACAAATGGAATACCAAGAAGCTTTTTTGAATTTTGCTCTGGACCATCTTCTTCATCAACTCTGAATCCAAACTCATCAAACCTGAAATATTTAATCCAAACTGATAAAATACTGCAATGATATAATATAGGTACATTTAAACAACATTATCTCTAAGTAAGGTTAATCGAAAGATGACTTTTTTATCTACCTGTATTCAGGTTGAGAATTTGGATCATCAGGGACTACTGACTTGGCTAACAAATCTTGAGGCCACATACTTGGAATGAGGGCAGAAAAAGGACCACCTGGACTTGGTACTAAAGAATCACTTAAACTTAAAGACTCTGAGAAGTTTTCAACACATCCTTCAGCCAAGTCATCACCATCTATAGCAATTTGTAATTCACGCTTCTACAAGAACCAAATATAAGAAAACATTTTGGAAGGATATAAGATTCTTACATTATGTCCTTCTTTATCAACATAACCATCGTGGTCCCTTTGATTAAAAAAGGATTGGCTAAATCCATAATGAAAATTATCAAATATAATACTCCTGAAACTTGATATCAAATCGGACGTTCTCTAGTTAATCTAACATATTTCATTAGGGGTATTCCTTGACTTCTGACATTTCAATGTTGCCCTTTTGAATTTTACAGCCTACATATTTTGGGACATATTTTCATAACAAAAATGCCAATGTCAATGAACGAGACTAACCTCTGTTTATCTTTTTCTTATATGTTAGAATTTTCTATGGTCAGATTTTCCCATTCAAATTCAAAAACTTCGTTTTTTGGTTTTTCCTTGTTTTCCATATTCTTGGATTCTTGATATTGTCGACTGGGTTATCAAAAGTTGTATGCCGGTGGTATATAATCAAATGTGTGACTTCAAACCAGCATACCAGCTGTTTGTGAAAATTTCAATGTAACTTTAGCAGTTATTTTATAGTGTCTATACACTTTCAAAAATGAGAATCAGATTAAGCAAATGGAATCAAAAATCGTAAGTGTTCATTCTCGACGAATTTCTTCGGTGTGGAAATTTCGCAACTAATCTTCTTGTCTCGGGAAAATCTATAGTCACTTGACCTCATCTAATAGGAATCTGTGGTTCTGTGGTTTGTGTTCCCGAAGTCGACTTGACGTTTGCAGTATTTTGTTGTTGTGTGTGAAGTTTAGATCGTACAAATACAGTCGGTTTATTGTTTATTAAATGATTACTTGGAAGGTAACATAAGTGTAAATATGTGATAAGTATTTAGTGTTATTATGACAGTGCACGATGTGTCATGTGCTTTAGTGTTTGTCCAATTTCAGCCAGGTATCCTAGAAATTTTTTCTATCCGCACTACGAATTCCTAGGAATTAGAAATATTTTTCCTAATGCTAAATGAAAAACAAGTGGTCTCAGGTTCAAATGTGTGGGACATATATACCATATTAGGATATTGCTAGATAATAGATTTTACTCTAAAGAATTTACCTAATAAAGGATAAATAGAGAGGAAACTTGTTGTTCATCAAGGTCATTCTGAATTAACCTAGTTCTCATCGAGTTTCACAATAATCGAGGAACAATTAGGATTTTTATGCAGATTCTCTAATTTCAGTTATTCAGTACTTTCTGAATCAGGAACTCCAGTCGACGTAAATGTTAAGAAACTTACGAGGTGCAATTGACGAATAGATTATATAAGTTTTCAAAGGTGTTTTATGGGAAACTGAAACATATTCACAGCTTGTGTGTGAAAATTCTAATATCATAATAGGAAGTTCAATTTATCTTTCCTCTCCTTGCAATAGAATTGCTCTATTTGTTACATGCAAATTCCTCATTTCATTTCTGTTGAGTTGAGCTCACTATAATCAAGTATTATTCCTATATGAACTTATATAAACCAACATGTTTTAAATGTCAATCACAGCATTTCCTGCTAATTTCAGAAATGAATTTTCTGTAAGTTTACGTCAGTTGTTTCGAAAACAAGTTTATATTTTTATTTTTAGTGATTCTTAATGACTTCCTCAATTGAATGAGTATGCTCAAGTTTTTTGAAGAACATCGTTGATAGTGTTTTTTAATATTTATTTGGTATTTGAGATTATGTGGATAATATGCTTTATTGAAATCAAACTGGAAAAGGCTCTGTTATCATCTACAGGACTTGGTTTCAATTCATATTCATCAGTTCATGCATCAGAGGTAAATTTGAAAAATCCTATGAGAAAAACACCAGCCTGAATATTTAATCTTCAACATTCAATATTCGCACAATAACTCGTCATGGTTTTATTTCATATAATGTAATTTCAATTCAATTCAATTTCTTATGGGAAACCGATGTTGTGTTTCAAACCTACTGTTTTTATTGAATGTTTTTCATCGTTTTGGAAGTGAACTCCGGGAAAAAAGTATATCATCATCAATCTTTACTCATTTTTCTTTTCGGCTTTTTCTATCTTTTTCCATATACCTACCTATTCAAATTATTAGATCAACGAAGCAAATTCTTCATAAATTGAAATCCACTTTGCAGTAATTGTGTTATTTCGTTCAACATTAACATATTATCATTTGAATCATCGTCTATTTCAACAGATACACCTCCCATTGACTAATTGACTAAATATGAAACGCTGGTTGACGTTATAAGGTCAGCGGAAATACATTTTCCACCTATGTTATCCAATATCCTATTCACGCAGATTGAGCAATAAAAGTGAAAAAATCAATGTTCAATCTGACGTTGAAGCCTCAAAAATACAGCTGGTTCCTATTAAGGTAGAAAACAGATGCTTTTTTAAAACCTTCAAATGGGGGTGGATATTCGAATATTTTTTTGGCTTCTCGTGGGTCCTATTAGTCAGAGGTAATCTCATCGGATGAGATTATGTGTAATCAGTTTGATTGATGATTGATGTTCCATTACATGTGTTCGTCAGTATTTACTTTATTATATTTTCATTCAGTTTAATTATCTCATTTACGTATTAGTTATTTCAAATCAAGCGGATAAATGATTCGTTTCTACCTTCGAAATATTAATTCATTATTTGACGAATTTTCTATTCTTTTATTCGACTGATTATTATAGTGTGCGAATAATTATTCGTTCAGATATGCAGGGTGGCTTTTCCGCTCAAAATATGTGTTACGTTTTTATTGAATTTGTTTTTCGTCGATCTCAAAATAAAAGGTGATTTTAATGTGTACGAAATTGATCATTCATGACACATTTTAATGCTCAATTCATGCTATTTTAATTTGTAATCCTCATGGCAACCGTTTACAAATTATTCAGAAACATTACGTGAAATGACGAAACTCTACTGGAACATAGATACATAGAAATTTCATTATGTCAAATGTAAGTCTTATGCAAAATGAAAATGTATTTCAATCAAGAATTCATACACAATTCATATTAGATCGTCGGAAAAATCTTGTAATCAACTCGGTTGTTAATCGAGCGACTAATGGTCTCGAACTATTAACGCGTGAGCAGAGCGAAATGTTAAAATATCTGGACCATTAGTGGCTGTCTTTTATATCCTAGTTGATTAAATAGGTAACTATTATCTACATAATATAAATTTGAAAACAGTTTTAAACAAGGTGATTATTTGCATACTATTTATTGTCACTTTACAGGGTGTTAATAAATAAGTGCGAAAAACCTCAGGAAATGATGCTGCATGAAAAGATTATGTTCCACTACATATGTTTGTCAGTATTTACTTCATTATATTTTTTATTTTGTTTAATTATTTTCGAATTAGTTGTTTGAAATCAAGCGGATAAATAATTCGTGTCTACCTTCGAATATTAATTCATTATTTGACGAATTTTCTATTCTTTTATTCGAATGATTGTTATAATCTGCGAATAATTATTCGTTCAGATATGCAAGTGACTTTTTAGCTCAAAATATGTGTTACATTTTTATTGAATTTGTTTATTTGCATAATATAAATCTGAAAACAGTTTCAAACAAAGTGATTATTTGCACACTATCTATTGTCACTATACGCGGTGTTAATAACAATGTGCACTTCAGGAAATGATGTTGCATGAAAAAATAATGTTCCACTACATGTTTCTTAAAAACTTATAGGTTTTCACTCCCAGTCTCTGAAACAGAAATAATTAAAAAAATTTTAATTAAGATGAAGTGCTCCTGCCAGAATCTTCGCACTTATTTGTCAGGAGCAAATTGGTCTTGGAAAAATAGTTGCCTAACAGTGAAACTGAAAAAGGAATCAAATGAAAAGGATAATGTAACGTTTCGGTGTTTATATCAGACATCTTCTTCAGACAAACTGGTAAAAGCTTCAGAATTGTTTGTTTTTTTATTTGCAAATGAAAAAAATGTTTTATTTCCTTTTGTAGTTTTACTGTTAGGCAACAATTCTTTCAAAACCAATTTGCTCCTCACAAATAAGTGCAAAGATTTTCGCAGGAGCACTTCATCTAATTGCAATTTTTTTAATAATTTCTGTTCAGAGACTGGGAGTTAAAACCTAAAAAGTTTTTAGTTAAAACCTAAAAAGTTTTTTTAGAAATTGAAATAATTGTGCTTCTTTCCTTACACCTACTAGGTTATCAGATACACTTATGTAGTTATTCGTTCAGTAAGAAGTCAGTTTTTAAGACGAAGCATTTTCACGCAGAATCACCTCCTGCAATTTTTTGTACTTATTCACCCAGCATTTTGGTTCCACTGAGTTTTCAGCTAGAATGTAGTTTCGATTAATTTAACAATAGTTTCCACTTAAGTAATACCGAGAGTAATACCTACGTCGAAATCGTTTTGATGGAGAGAAAACTACAATTTCACTCATTTCGTTGTTTTCGAGCAAAAAAAATCTACATTTCTAATCATTTTCTGATATGATGAATATAGTCTTTGATATCATGTTCATAATGCATTATCAACAATTGTTATTTCGATAGATGCGAGCTCGGATGCGAGCTACCTGAGTTCAGTTAGAAAAATTAAACGAAATCATTACAATCGTTCTAAATGATATCATAAAAGAGAATGGAGTGAATATTTAACATAGACAAAGAGGTATTTAGAAGGGAACAGGAAGAATTGCAGTATTTTATGACTTATAATAAACCTTATATAGCATGCCTTACTTTTTCCAATTTTGGATTCAATATGACGTTTCGAACGTATTTGATGAAAATTCTGAATCTTTTGCACTCTTGTTTCTTGTATTTGAGAATCCTGACAGGGAACCTGACATTTTCATATTTCGAAGTTTTTTCCTTTCTCGATATATTTAATTTTGAATGATCGTTTTTCAATAGGCGTTTGAAACCTTACTTGTTTGAATATTGTTGACATTTACAAGACAATTGGTTTCGTTGATGTCAACGGTATCAACGTCACAGAGAGTTTGAATCAATCGAACTGAATAGTTTCGTAATTATATATCTGGTAAAACTGATAATTCTACGGCAATTATTATAATCCCTTTTTGAATTTATTCATTCTTTTATTTATGATATACATAATCACTCATTTGATGCTTTTGACTATAGATCAAGTTCTGTTAGAGTTACGTTTGTATTTTGTGTTGTGTTTTTTCTGATAAAGAAACTAGATGGTTGAATTTTTGCGCACCTGATTTTATGAGATCCAAAATTTCAACCATAAATGTTCGAAATAAAGAATCTTTTTAGGATTCTATGATAACTATGAAGATTTTCACAAAATTTTGCACATACAGGATGTTAGTAAATAAGTGTGACAAACTTCAGAATAATATAGATCGTCTAAAAATACGAATAAAATATTCCATAAACTAACCCTCTCTTGAGATGAAATTTAATTTAATTTATAAAAAGAAAACGCTTTTTTTTGCAAATATCTCCGGAACCTCTTATCGCCAAGGAAACAGCTTTCGTGATCATCTTCCGATCATAATAAGCTATGTATTTTGCTGATTTTTTTCTTGAGTCTTAGCTGGTGAAGGTTGGTGACAGTTTGAAGGGTTAACGCCCCTCCCCCAATGTTATGCTCCTGAAAAAGTACGGTTTTTGAGAAGCAAATTCAAACCGCCAATGTTTTCTACACAATAAAAGTACTCCTGGTTAAACGCTCTGAAGTCGACCGTTTTCAAGAAATATCAACTTTCATAATAAACAACAAGCACACTTTTTGAAGAGTCAGTAAAGGAGTTAAAAAAATACAGTGGAATTTCCCTATAACGAACGTATGTATAACGAATTTCTCTGTATAACGAATTTACTGCAAGACATTGAACCTTGAATCCAAATTCTCTCTATAACGAAATATTCAGAGAACATCACTCTTTGAATGGGTATTGGTAAGAAGGTATAAGTGTGGGTTTTTTCCGGGAAATTTCCGGACGTACGTAATGAATTCTACCTCAAATCATCACGGCGGGCAGAGAGATCCTTCTAAAACAGTTTTGAATAAGTACACCCCTTTTTGGTTTCGATCTAAGCTTTACGCTAGTGTGAAAAGTTGTGCGAAAAAGTCTAAAAGCAAGTGCTAAATATTGGTTTTTCTCGAAAAAGGTTGACTTCAAGGCGATAACCAGAGATACCTGCTTTTTTGTTTGTAGAAAAACACTGGCGGTTCAAATGGATCTCTCAAAAACGGTACTTTTTCCATGAGCGTAGAAGTTGGGAGGAAAAACACCCACTAACCCTTTAAAACCTTAACCTATCTTCAACGATTAGAACATGAGAAAAAAAACCGCAAAAATCGTAGCTTATTATTCGAGAAAAAACGTTTTTTTTTTCAATATCCACAACCAGTATCTCAAAAACGTGCAGTCGAGATTTTTGGACGAGCTATAACATCCTGAAATTTGTTGCATATCCTGTATATTGGACAGCTCTAAAATGTCAACGTGTGTTAAGTGCGCAAAAACGTATGGGAAAAGTATACAAATGAAATTTTATTAGGAAATAATTCTTTTTGTGAAATGTTTTGTTCATGTCTACTCAAACTGGCATGACTTCCGGTATTACCGGAAAATATTCGGTGATTACGTCTAGATTTTTGTGTAATCAAATGAGAATATATTAAATTAAATCCTGGTAGTTTTTTAATGATGAACTATATAGAGGTTCCATTGAAATTCTCATCAAAACGTTCATTCTCGAACCGAAATAACAAATGTATGCAAGGCATGTAAGCTTCATGCATTTCGCATACAAATTTTTTTACAACGCGTAAGATCTGACAGTCTGAACACGAATTAATCAAGTGAAAGCAAATTCCTGTATCGTGAATGCCCAAACCAAACATTGTTACAGATTATGTGTATGTATATGCCATATCGATGATACAACGCATCTTACTAAAGCCATGTTTGGATGTACATATAATTTTCTTGTGTTAACAGAATAGATATTATAAGTGGTCAGTAAATTACTGATAATTAAGAGAGAACCTTTTGAGGTAATCACTATTGTTAGCTTCAGTTCGTCCTTTATTCAAATGTTATTTTTACTGAGGGATATACAGTGCGCGTCAAAATTATGGAACAAATTCATTTCCCCAGAAGAAAAATATTGGCAACAAAATTCTGCAAAAGTCAATTTTTGTTTCACTTTTACCATATTTCTGTGTGTTTGTGAAGGATTTTTGTTGCACCCTGTGCCAGGGCCGTATCTAGGTACTACTGCGCCTGTGGCAAGATTCTCTTCAGCGCCCCCAAATTGGCGTAGATTTTTTTCATCCCTTATAAATAATATATCCTATGGGTTTTTCCTAGTTGAAGTAATTATCAATATTGTAGAATACAAAATTCTCTACAAATTTTGTTTGAAAAGAAATTCGATCAGGTGGACGTTTCGAGATAGAGAGCATCACTTCAGGTCAACCGGCACCTCCGGTCGAAAACACGCAATATACAGTTGATGAACTATAGATATATCAATTGTTATGAATATTTGTCAATTTTATTATCATTTTAATATATTTCATCATTTTTTCCTAACCTATCCACTTTTTATTCAGTATCAATTTATTTAACAACACTTACTTGCCCATGTAATAGCAGAATTATTAATAAAAATATAAGAATTATGTTTGAATTTTAATCTAATTAAAAGAAATAACTTATTACATGATGAAAAAAAAACAAATAATTATGAATGAATTTTTTGTTCAAAAATATCATTTAATACATTATTTTATGAAAGTAAAAAAAATGTAATAGAGAGTGCAAAAACTACAATTATAATTTTAAATCATCTTCATCCTCTTCATCGTCGTCTTCTGGCTGCTGGTAAATTTCAAACTGGTCTTCATTATCGTCTTAAACGACATTTGTCTCAAGTTCTTCAATGATTTCGGGATCAAAGGTTCCATCTTCGTCAATGTCGCTCTGATATGGTAGGGCATTGAGACAAACTTGCCCATTACATTGTCCACAAGCATAAGAGCATTGCAAGCCCGCATCGCGAACCACAACCACTCTTCTGGAGCAGGTTTAAAATTGTCATATAAGGTTTGAGTTCCACTCTCTAATAATCTTTGGGTCGAACAATTTTCTTCCTCGAATGCTGCAGCTAGTTCATCCAAATTTGTCAGTTTCTCAAAAAATTTTAAAAATTATTTTTTTCCTTTTTTTTCATTAACAATTCTGCAATTACATGGACAGGTAAGGTGTTGAATAAATTGATACTGAATAAAAGGTGAATAGGTTAGGAAAAAAATGATAAAATATAATATAATAGTTAATAAAAATTGACAAATATTCATAATGCGCGTTTTCGACGGAGGCGCCTTATCGAAATTTTTTTCAAAAAAAATTTGTGGATAATTTTATCTACAATATAAATAATAACTACAAAAAAAAAGAAAAAATCCATAGGAAATGAGATATTTACAAAACAAGCGCAAAAAAACCGATTTTTGTGTCTTTCGACCTAAAAATTTAATAGTTGTTCACGCCCTACCCTATGTAAAGTTTGAGACAACTTTTAGGGTGTCAATATAAAAGTATTTACAGATATACAGCTTGGTATCTCGAATTCCGAGGTGAATTCCTAATTTGACTGGACTATACGGTAGGGAATCTAGACGGGAGTCGGTTTTCACATCCTACTGGCGGAGTCACGACATCACTCCTTACACAAAAAATATTTTTGGCGTAAACAGAAAACTGTGACATGTTACCCCAAAATTTGGTTGGCGCTTCTATATTTTATTCTTTGAATTTTTTGGCGCTCAAATTTTTTTCATTTGATATTTTTTGGCGCCCCTGCGGACCTTGCGCCTGTGGCGGGGGCCAATTGGCCACACCCTAGATACGGCCCTGCCCTGTGCCATCCCCATCAACCCTCTGAATTTTTTGAATAGGGAAAATGTGTCATGTGTTATTGTTATGTATTTTTTGGCAGGAATTCTCAAGACATTTTTTTAAAATAAGTTAGTATGAAAACTCTCGTATTCAGATAGAACATAAAAAAATAAGATGACAAGTTGCCATAATTTTTTTTTCTAGCGGCCCTCCCTCCGAAGATATTCATTTTAGTGGAATACATTTCAATTACTTACTTCTTTCATATTTTTTTTCGAAAACGGTTCATTTTATCGACATGAACAAGAGTACCTTTTCTTTAGCTTAATGTTCAAGGTATCCAAATTTGTTTTTTTAGCACCTTATCAAACAGGGTGTTAAAAATGTAAGCATTAAATGTAACAACCCAGTCCGCCCCTGGTAATCTGAACATGCTAATTGAAATTTGAGTGCGGTGATTTAAGAGGTTCTTAATACCATTAATCATATCAAATTTTCATCAAATTATATCGAGTAGTTTGAAACTTATTCCACTAAAATGGATTTCCAGTGGCGTCATTTAGGAGGTCATATCTTCGTAGGAAGGGCCACTAGGAAAAAAAAATTATGGGAACTTGTCATCTTCATTTTTATGTTCTATCTAAATCCGAGAGATTTCCACATTTTCCGGGACATCCTGTATATTCTTTTGAAATCAAGAGCTAATAAAAAACCAAAAATTCCTAACTGAGGTTAGTGCAAAAAGAATGGAAGTTGACCATTACAGTTTTGTTCATGCACAACTTTCAACCCCCTTACGTGAAAAGTTAGAATGTGTGAAACACTGCGCTTCTGTTATGATCTTAAGTAGGTACGTTTTTACTAAAGTTGAAAGATTTCTGACAACGCAATTTCATCAATATTCTAATTTTCACGTGAAGGGGTTGAAATGCATGAATAAAACTGTAATAGTCGATTTTCATTCCTGATTTTTCATCAGGTACCATCGTCTCAAAGTAAATGAGCCATGACAAAGTGCACATACTGAAAATCTCTTTGAACTAACTAATTTTTCAAAAAACATATTTTTCTTGAAAATTTCTGCACGCCTGTAAAGAAGAAAAACAAGTACCACATGACTCTATTCAAAAATATTAGAGGGTTGATGGGGGTGGAACAAAACTCCTGTTTCAGGATTTTGTTGCCAAATATTTTTCTTCTGAGAAATGAATTTGTTCCATAATTTTGAGGTATTTAAGGTATTGCAGGAAATGCCCATTTTTCATGAATCGTAGCAAAGATTGACGAGGTCAGTATCTGCGTATAACGCTCAGTAGATTCCGTTCGTAAATAGGTTAATGAACAGGGCCCTGAAATTTCTGACCCCAAGTACTATCGAAAAAGACAATCGAATATTGTATACTTCTTCTAGTTTTTCGAATCGATACAGTTCAGGAACAACAAGTTTCTGTTTTTAGTAACGGAACTTTGGTGAATGAAAAAAGCAAACTATCTAGAATACACATGCATCTAACTATAAGGTCTTATTTTATCTAGAGTGCCAAGAATAGAACACACAGGGCACAACAAAAATCCTTCAAAAATGCATAAAAGTTTGGTAAAGTGAAACAAAAATTGACCCATTTCAGGGATTGGTTTCCAAATATTTGTCTTATGAGAAAGGGGGTCATCCATAAAGTACGTCACATGTAAAGGGGGAGGGAGGGGTCGACAAAGTGTGACATGATGTGACAAGGGGTGGGAGGGGGTCCTAAGTTTCGTGGCATCACATTTCAAAGTCTAGAGGTACTAATCGCGTAATTTGAAATATTAATTAAACTAAAAAATATGTCTAACTCTATCTTTAGTGCAATACGGTTTAAATTGTTTTGTTGACAAGTTCATAGCCGCTCTGACACGTGCCGATCGCCGACGAGCCCTTTGACTAATACCGCACCTCGCGGTAGATCCAGCGGTAGATTTTCCAAGAACCACCAAAAGCTCTTTTTTTGTTAAATTTTTATATGATGTGACATGAAGAAAAAAAATTTTCTATGAATAAGCAATGGTTGTTCAATGATGGGAGTACATTTGAGGTCTTGAAACCCTCCTTCAATTTTCTGTGCGATCATTGGTTGCTGAGAAATCGATAATCAAAGACAAATGGATCCTTTTCCATTTGAAGGCCGATATCTCGGCGAGAAGTGGACGTATTGAGGTCAATAAAAACATAAACTAAAGCTGAATTAACGAAGTATCTCATCATTATAACGATTATTAAAAAATAAAATTTCCACGCTCGTAGACAAGAAAAAAATAAGTGGTAAAATTTTGAGAATTTCTTTGTTGCTGATTTTTCTATCATTACTCGAAAACCACTAAAACTTAAAATTTTTGAAGTTCTAATCCAAAAACTAGACACTTGGAGCTACAACTTCCTCTTTTTAAATTCCTTGTTCGACCATTCCTCTCAAAGTTACGGCATGTTGAAAATTGACGAAAATTTGGAATTTTTTCTTGATCCTTTAATTTTTCCAGTAGTGTAGTTTAATAGATCAAGTTCAAAATGAACAAAAAGATAGGTTAAGGTAATCTTTACCGTAGATTATACGAAACATACGACTGATAAAAAAACAGCATATACAGGAAGAAGTTAATTCATTATTCATTAGTTTATTTTTTTGTTATTGTTCAAATATTTGATATTATTTTGATTTCATATAAAAAAGTACTAAATTTAAATGGAAATAAACTAATTTCGGAACTGCTGTTGTAATTCAATAATTTGTCGATGTTGAATGCAAAACATGTGACGTCACACTAGGGAGGGGGGGGTCTCAGAAATGTGACCACCTGTGACAAGGACGGGGGGGGGAGGGGGGCTCAAAAACTCATGAAATTAGTGTGACGTACTTTATGGATGGCCCCAAATGAATTTGTTCCATAATTTTGACGCTTACTGTGTAGAGATTCTTGTTTTCAATATTCCAAATAAATTTTTGATGGTTCTGTTAACAGTATGGCCACAAAATTTTTCATGAAGCTTGTCATGAGCATCTCGCATGTAGCCGCAAATTTTCATTTCTATTGGTTTCGTTTTGTCTGAGATATTGAGGAACAAAAATTTTGAAATGGCCATTATCTTTATGTAACACCCGATTTGGCTCAAGTCTATAGGAAAGTTAACGTGTTCTCTGCTGGAGGGGCCCCTAGTTCGAGACCATTTTCGGCTCAAAATTCGAATATCACACACATTTGGGCAAAAAGATATGCACTCGTTTAAGTAGAACGACAGCTCAAAAAAATGTGTAATAAGGGTATTAAGCTTCTCAACAATAGACGAGATTTGCTTAACGTTGGTGGTACATAATTTCAAATTGAAGAATGCAATCACATCAGACAAGCAGGCTATCGTTTCCACGTTGCTCTTGTTCGTGTAATACCACGGAGGCTTTTGAGGTCCGTAAGCAGGACTGTATCAATATCATATCATGTTTTAAACGAGGTTCCTATTGTTCACACCGCTAGATATTGAGAGATTTTTTCATGTGATTTTCTTTCGTGTTTTTCACATGAGAACCTTTCTTTGGGAGAATGGAACGTTACTTGCTCAACGATTCGGAAACGCTTCTAGATGGAATATCCAAAAGTATTCCGATTTCCAATGACGAACTTCAAATAATGATCAATTTATTCCAAACCCTTTGTGTACAGGGTGGTCGGATTTCAGGATTCAGTACTACATCTCGTAAATTCAAAGGGAAAGAAAATTTAAGAGAGCCCTGAGCAGGTGCTTCTGAGCGCTCATTGGTGAAGCAATGAGGCCTTTAGTGACAGTTATCAGAAAAAAATAAAAAAATGAGTTAGGTACTTTTCGAATTATTGACATTGAAAAAAACTTGGGAAAATTTTCATCCTGTGATAATCTTTTAAGTACTGTGACTACAAATCTTAACTTTTCATATTTTTGTGAGTGGTGTAACCCTGAATAACCGTTCTTTGAACTAGTCTAAAATTAAAACAGAACTCCCTCAGTTCAGAGAAAATATCACATTTTTACCCCACCATGTACTGAAAATTATTACATCGCCAACTTTAAAGACTGTACTGAAAAAAATGTACTATTTGATTTCCGAAAGTGTCTTTTAAAAGATGGTGTATTTAGTCAGGATTCCAAAAAGGTTTAATACTAGCTTATTCGCTTATTAAATAAAAATAAATCATTTCTTTATTGAAGAAAACCAATATCAAGCTAATTCTTTCTACTGAGTAAAATGCTTCTAATTTTTTGGCTTTCCTCTTTCCATAATTCTAAGGTACAAGTTTGAGTCGATGGAAAATCACTACTAGTATAAAGCAAAGTCGCTTTCTCTGTCCCTTTGTATGCTTAAATCTTTGAAACTACGCAACGGATTTTGCTGTTTTTTTTTTAATAGATAGAGTGATTCAAGAGGAAGGTTATATGTATAATAACATCCATCATTAAATATAAATAGTGGGAGAAGTATGTACTGTTATTTTTGAGGTTCTAATGTGATGTCGTACCGTGCGAAGCCGGGGCGGGTCACTAGTAATTAATAAAAAACACTATTAGGCAAAAAATGTGACAAATTGTTGATAAAAATTAATAAAATAAAATGCAATAATGGATATTGAAAGTTATCAACTTATAGCAAATGCTCAAATTGTGTGCTTTCAGTGCATTGCAGAAACCTGAAGTTTCTCGAAAAAGATCGTTTCATTAATCGAGCATATCCTCCCATATTGATGGACTTAACGGCATCCGCAATTTGTGACGAAACGAAACTAATCGAAATAAAACTTTGCGGTCACATGCAAGATTCTCATACTAAGCAAAATTTTGTTGCCGTAGTGTAAAACAGAACCATAGAAAATTGATTATATGAATGTTCATGCAGAATTTCAAGAGGATCCTATATCAGAACCATAAAATTTATTTTTTCAGTTGTCAAGTTTCCGAATATTTGTATTTTTGAATAATTTCCAGAATTCTATTCCGATCGTGCTGAGATTTTCCATTCATATACAGTGGAACTTCCCTATAAACGAAAGCGCTAAATCCGCAAAAAAATCCTTATACACTACCGTAATGGCTAGATCGAACCAAACAGCCAGGGGTGTATTTCAACTGTTTCAGAAGGATCTCTCTGCCCGCCCTAATGATGTCGGGATTTATTACGTACGTCCGGAAAAATTTCGGAAAAACCCACCCTTATACCTTCTTACCAATACCCATTCAAAGAGTGATGTTTTTGAACATTTCGTTATAGAGAGAATTTACTTCGTTTTAGAGGGTGTTTTTTACATGGAGTTTGGATTCAAGTGTGCAATGTCTTGTACGAAATTCGTTATACAGAGAAATTCTTATACAGACGTTCGTTATAGGGGAAGTTCACTGTATTTAGCATCAATATCAAGGGCATATACAAAATTTTGAGGTAGCCTCATTGCTCCACCAATGAACGAGCGCTCAAAGCACCTGCTCGTTGCTTATTTTTTTTCCAATACTTCCAACCAACTGACTCATCTACCTGCCGAATTGGTCATCCGCGTGGGCGGATATAAAGTGTTGCCGAGATTCCGAATGATCCTAATTTAATGTTATGATTCGCATTGCGAAATCCTCACCGGAGAATGCGAAATGAATTTTATAGGTAGAAACAACATTCTTATATGCATCAGGGTTAGACGAGGCATAAGCGTCAATTTATAAGAGCTCTCTGGCTAGTTCTATTATTGGCACTCTAGATAATTAGACCTAACAGTTAGATGCATGTGTATTCTAGATATTTTGCTTTTTTCATTCACCAAGGTTCCGTTACTAAAAACAGAAGCTTGTTGTTCCTGAACTGTATCGATTCGAAAACCAGAAGAAGTATACAATTTCGATTGTCTTCTTCGAGAGTACTTGGGGTCAGAAATTCAGCCGCCCTTTCATTGACCTATTTACGATAGGAATCCACTGAGCGCTACGCAGATACTGACCTCGTCAATCTTTGCTACGATTAATGAAAAATTGCATTTCCAGTATGTTAAATATAGTGCTCGTCAAATTATGGAACAAATTCATTTTTCTCAGAAGAAAAATATTAGGCAACAAAATCCTGAAACAGGAGTTTTTTGCACCCTGTGCCATTACCATCAACCCTCTAATTTTTTTTATAAGAAAAGTGGGTCTCTGGTTCTCTTTGAGCGCTCGTTTTATACGAGTGCTATATCGTTTTGTTCAAATGTCTGTGATTTTTCGAATTTTGAGCCGAAAATGGTCTCGAACGATAGGATCCGACTTCCTATAACTAATCCGGCCACATGTGAAATGCTCATGATAAGCCTCATGAAAAATTTTGTGGCCATAGTGTAACAAAACCATACAAAATTTATTTGGAATATTGAAAACAAGAATCTTCACACAGTGCACGTCAAAATATTGGAACAAATTAATTTTCTCATTAGACAAAATTTGGAAACCAATCCCCGAAAAAGGTCAATTCTGTTTCACTTTTACCAAACTTTTATGCATTTTTGGAATTTTTTTTGTTGTACCCTGTGTGTGTTATTCTTGGCACTCTGGATGAAATAAGATGCATGTGTATTCTATATATTTTGCTTTTTTCACCAAGGTTCCGTTACTAAAAAAAGAAGCTTGTTGTTCCTGAACTGTATCGATTCGAAAAACCAGAAGAAGTATACAATATTCGATTGTCTTCTTCGAGAGTTCTTGGGGTCAGAAATTTCATTAACCTATTTACGAAAGGAATAATCCACTGAGCGCTCTACGCAGATACTGACCTCGTCAATCTTTGCTACAAAATTATGGAACAAATTCATTTCTCAGAAGAAAAATATTTGGCATCATTTGCACCCTGTGCCATCCCCATCAACCACCATCAATATTTTACCAAAAATAAAGATAAGATTCAAAATACATAATTGATATCTTGTTCATATTAGCTTTTTGACTGGCCGTAGACACAATTACTTCGAAACACAAAAATAAATTAATTTCATGGAGTAAATATTTTTCATAGGTCGAAAATAATGAATACTTTCTGAAGAACCAATGAACCATACAGTGCACGTCGAAATATGGAACAAATTCATTTTCTCAGAGAAAAATATTCGGAAAAAAATTCTGAAACAGGTCATTTTTGTTTCCTTTTTGCTAAATTTAATGCATTTTCGAAGCATTTTGTTGCACCCTGTGCAATTCCCATCAACCCACTAATTTTTTGAATAGGGAAAATGGGTCATGTGGTATTTTTTTCAGAAAGGTTTTTGTATCCCTTTTAAAGTTGTGTTTTTTTAATTAGTTAGTTCAAAGAGGTTTCAGTATGTGCACTTTGTCATGGCTCATTTACTTTGAGACGATGGTACTGATGAAATTTGTCACCGAATGAAAGTCGACCATTACAGTTCTGTTCATTCACAACTTTCAACCCCTGAGGTGAAAAATTAGAATGTGTGAAACACTGTGCTTCAGTTATGATCTTAAATAGGTACCTATGTTATTAGTACGTTTCTACTGAAGTTGAAAGTAGGATTCTGGCAACTCAATTTTTTTCACACATTCAAATTTTCACGAGAGGGGGTTTGCATGAACAAAATAGTAATGGTCGACTTTCATTCGGTGACAAATTTCATTAGTTACCATCCTCTCAAAATAAATTAGCCATGACAGAGTGCACATACTGAAAACCTTTTTGAACTAACTAATACAGTGGAGCTTCCCTTTAACGAAAGATCGAAATCGAAATCGCCAAAAAAATCGTTATAAAGAATTTCGTAAAACAGAAAATTGTTTCTATAGTCTATAGTCGGCATGTCGCTGGTCGACTTCACTGATAAATCAAGTTTATCATTCAAACTTGAGCAATTGCTTTTAGAAATTTTCGCACAACTTTACCACTAGCCGAATGGTAGATTGAAACAAACAGCAGGGGTGTTTCGGAAGGATCTCTCTGCCCGCCGTAATGATTTAGTTTAACGTCGGGATTTATTACGTACCTCCGGGAAAATTTTCGGAAAAAACCCACCTTATACCTTCTTACCAATACCCATTCAAAGAGTGATGTTCTTTGAATATATCGTTTTAGAGAGAATTTACTTCGGTTTAGATGGTGTTTTTCACATGGAATTTAGATTCAAGTGTTATGTCTTGTACGAAATTCGTTATACAGAAGTTCGTTATAGGGAAGTTCCACTGTATTCGTGTTAGAGAGAATTTACTTCGTTTAGAGGGTGTTTTATGGAATATTGGATTCAAGGTGCAACGTCTTGTACGAAGTTCGTTATTGGAAAGTTCACTGTATTGGAAAAAAAAATCTTGAAAATTTCTGCACTCCTGTGTTTGCCGATAGCACAATCGAGTGTGTTCGTTTTGAACGATTCTTATGATAGTATAATTCTTGAAAGAAAGAAATGGCAAATCATAAAAACTCCAAATGAATTTTTTATGTGAAATTCCAAGGTTTATGTGTAGAAGTCGTTATTAAGTATTCAAAACTAGTTTCAATGCACTTTCCAATGATTACAGGTGAATAAAGTAACAATTCAACCTTCGAAGGAAAAGTCAATTAAATTTCTGGTTAAATAAAGTGTATATTTTAAGTAACTTTCAGAAATGTTTCGAGTTACGTTGGTTGATGGGGATGTCTTACAATTAAATTCTTATTATTTTCACGATCAACTTTCCCGTGTATTCAATTGTTTCGGTCAATTAGCACATTTCGTACCTTTCTAATACGCAGTCTTAATTATAATCGACCATTACCGATTTAATATTTTTAATTTCAATTTCTAGTTATTGGGTGAAGAAATAATTTCGTGAGATTGCTGCGTTTTTCACATAAATGTTATTTTCTTCTGTATTTTTGTTGCTAAGGAAATAGTATTTTGAATTTCGACTGTCTTGGGCTCAACGAACAAGAATATAAGGTCAAAAGTAACTAATATGTCCGTTTCTGAAATCTAACGTTCCAAAAAACTGGGCTGAAGACAAGACTGTAGGGTCTAAATGATATTAAATTTTCCAGCTTGTTCACAATAAAAAATTTTTTTCAAATTCGGAAATGGTACAATTGGTCTAAAAGTGAAAAATTAATGTTCTTTTTGATCTATAATTTTCATCCAATGCGTAGTAGTACATTTCGAAAGGAAACAAATTTAAGAAAGTCCTGAGCAGGTTCTCGCTCGTTGATTGGTGGAGCAATGAGGCTATTAACTTTGAATTTTGTATAGAACTTGATATTGATACTAACTAAATATATACATACAAAATCTCAGCACGATCGGAATAATATTCTGGAAACAATTCAAAAAATGAAATATGTAACAAATCAATAATTAATAAAAAATTAAATTATATGGTTCTGATGATGCGATCCTCTTAAAATTGTGCAAAACATTCAGTATATCAATCTTCATTCACAAAATGAATTTCACTCGAATCGAATATTTTGTTATGGAGATATAAAATTCTTCTTTTCAATATTTCATTAGAATTTTCTATGCTTCAGTTAACACTATGGCCGCGAAATTCAGCATGAGGCTATATGAGCATCCTGCATGTGGCCGCTAAATTTCGATTCGATTGGTTTCGTTTTGCCTGAGATATTGAGGAACAAAAATTTTGAATGGCCATATTTACGGAACACCCTGTACGATTTGGCTGGTTAACGAACTTAACTGCAGCATTTGGAAAGAGACAGAATTGAATTTGACCTAGGATTTGTCATCAGGGAGTCGAACCTTATCGTTTGAGACCATTTTCAGCTCAAAATTGGAAAATTACAAACAATTGGGCAAAACGCTATAGCACTCGATTAAGTAGAACTAGCCGTCATAAATGTCTGGTGTTTGAGATACCTCAGAATTAAAAGAAATATTTCGATGGAAATTCTGTCCACCAAATTATGGGAAAACTAAAAACAAAACAATTTTTCTAAAAGGACAATTGTATTGTGTAAAGATAAATACCGTGAGATGTTTATGTCACAGGATGTTGCAAAAATCTCAATCTGTGTAACTCTGTGCTATGCTGTGTGATTTACTGAATGCGTTGTTGCATTTTGAACAATTTCACCGTCTATTTCTCTAGGGTTCAATTAATTCAATCTGTTGGTTCGGTTCTGGTCCATTTCTTCACGAAATTGAGAGAAAAAGTATAGAGCTGAATTGTGGCTACCGTTTTATTAGATAAACGGTGTGACATTGTCATTAGGAGAGTACAAATCAGGCGGACACTTTCTATATCATAATTAATATGAATCATTTTGAGCGATCGTTCTACTGGGTGGTCAACTAAGGAATTCCGGCTTGAAAGAGAACTACAACAAAAACTGCCAAGTCAATTTTGATTTTTTCCTACAAATAATACTCAGCTGTCCAAATGTCCACCGTTTTCTGCTGGCACTCTTCGAGTCGAACCCCCAAATTTAGAAAACACGTCGCTAAATTCCTGGACCGATGGATTGAATTTCCTGGCGGATAATTACCCTCAACGCAATTAGAGGGCAGGGATTGTTACGGTAGACTACACTTTTGAGGTATCCCCATAAGTAAAAGTCGTAAGTTGTCAAGTCCAGGCTTCTGGGGGGACATGGAAGGTCTCCACGCCGATAAATCAATTTTTCAGGAGAAGCGCCTGAAAACAGGTAAATACCGATATGAAGTGTGACAAGTGGCCCCGTCTTGCTGAAACCAAGTGTCTCGATTGTATCCATCAAAGTCTTGAAGGGCTGGTTCAAAAAAATTGTTCAACATGTCACATAACGATCAGAATCCACTGTTACTGCTCGGCCGCGCCCGTCTTCGAAAAAGTACGGGCCAATAATGCCTTGGTACGTGTATTGCACACCAAACTGCGACATTCAGACTATGCAATTGAGTTTCATGTTTCTTTATGGGATTTTTTAAGACCAATACCGGCAATTTTGTTGGTTTACATAGCCGTTGAAATGAAAATGGGCGAACCATGGCGACCCTGTTGTCTATGATGGCGACTGAATTTCCATGAACTCTTCTTCGTTTAAGACCAACCCCACTTCTTTATTCCTATTTAAAACAATTTAGAGTGCTTTCAAATCGGAAACCCCCTAGTACTTGAACGAGTGCTGTATCGTTTACCCCAAATATCTGTAATTTTCGAATTTTTAGCCGAAAATGGTCTCAAACGATAGGGTTCGACTCCCTGTTGATGAATCCGTGGTCAAATTCAATCCTATCCGCCCGACCGTTAGCAAGATAACTTTCGAACTCCTAGAGACTTGAGATTTTCAGGTTGAGTTCGGTTTTCAAATGCTGCGATTAAGTTCGTTAACCAGCCAAATCTTACAGTGTGTTCCATAAGATATGGCCATGCAAAATTTGCGTCCTCAATATCGTAGACAAAACGAAATCCATCGAAATGAAATATTGCGACCACACGCAAGATGTTCATAATAGTTTCAACAGAACCATAGAGAATTCAATGGGAATACCGAGAAGAAGAATCTTTATATCTCCATAACAAGATATCCGATTCGAGTGAAATTTATTATGTGAATGAAGATTGATATACTGAATGTTCATGCAAAATTTCAAGAGCATCGCATAATCAGAACTAAAGCATTGAATATCATTGATTTTCACATATTTAATTTTGGAATAATTTCTAGAATATAATTCCGATCGTGCTGAGATTTAGTATTCATATACTTACTGATAATTTCTGAGAGTCCGTTATTTTTGAAATAAATGTATTTTTTCGGACATCACTTGAAATGCCCCCTCCTCTACTTAATTTGATGTTCAAGCAATCTGATAGTGAACTGAATCATTGCATAAAAGGGGAATCTATTAAGGCTTTTCAGAACCGTTGTCAGCCTTATTATACTCATCTACTTAGTGAGGTCAAATCGAAAGGACCGCAAAATGAATCATTATAATCTCTAACGAATTGTTTCAACTCGAATAAGTACCTAATAACCTGTGAAATTCAAGTGTCTCCGATCTAACTGTTAAGTTACAGTTTCAACAGACGACAAGGCAAAATGGAATTGTTTATTATGCATTATTTGGAATTAGGTGGAATGTTCCTTCTCCAGTATCTTAATAACATTTTTTTCAGTTTGCGTGTGAATCTAGAGAAATTGTCATGTTGCCTGTCTGAGGCGATTAAAATTGTTTACGTAGAAAAAGCAGTTCTTTGCTACGTGAAAAATTCCTTATTCTAGGATTTTTCTGAAAGTAATGGAATAAACATGGTTTATTTATTTTTGCGCGTTTGTTTCTTAGGAAGAGTATGAGGTCATTAGTTTCAATTATAGTGGTCAGCGCGGTTATATCAAAGATAATTATTGGTCTTTATCATTCTTTGATTGAAAAATTTATGACTCTTCAATTCTCTACGGTTTGATAAAGATTTAAATATGCATAACTTGCTGCCCCTTCTATTGTCATCTGCTGAAATAAAACATTTAAGCATATCACATTTATTATAGAATTTTCAAGCAAAGAATTATTCTATGGTTCAGATAATGCGATCTTCTTGAATTTTGCGTGAACGTTCAATATATCAATCTCCATTTACAAAATGAATTTCACCCGAAACGGATATCCTACTATGGAAATATGATGTTTCTTCTTTTCAATATTCCAGTTGAATTTTTATGGATCTGTCATCACTATGGCTACAAAATTTGCATGAAAACTCAGTATATCAGTCTTCATTCGCAAAAGAAATATCACTCGAATCGGATATCTTGTTATGGAAATATGAAGATTCTCATTTTCAATATTACAATTGAATTTTCTATGGTTCTGTGTACACTATGGCCACAAAATTTTGGATAAGGCTTATTATGAGCAACTTGTATGTGGCCGCATAATTTCATTTCGATTGGTTTCGTTTTGTCTTAGTTATTGAGAATCAAAAATTTGATGTCGCTAGGGCAATCCCTTCGAAAGTTATCGTGCTTACGGCCGACCAGACGACCCCATGAACAGAATAGAATTTGACCATGGATTCGTCATCAGGGAGTAGAACCCTATTGTTTGAGACTATTTTCGGCTCAAAATTTGAAAACACATTTTATGTTTGTTTTTTGTTGTGAATAATTTCGCTTCGTTTGATGTTTTTATCGTCCGAAGGAATTCCAGAAAAGAGATGTCCATAATTTTGTTTAGTCTGTGTGAAAATTGGGTTGAAATCGAATTCAATAAATCTCGGATCGTTAAAATCGATATAGTCGTTCTTCAGTTATAAATGAAGTACCTCAACCGATAAGTTGTTTGCTTGAGAAAAGTATGAGTGTTATTTTAAATCTGGGTTTATTACTTTCGCCGTTTATATCTCAAGGAGTAGAGTGGATATAATATCTTATTATTCGTCATTTCAATTCGGGATTGATTTTCTAAAAAATAACTGTGATATGATTGATTCAGTGATTTATTTGTTTTCAGTTTTCATACACAGTCAAAATTATGGAACAAATTCATTTTCTCAGAAGAAAAATATTTGGCAACAAAAACCCTTAACAGGTCAATTTTTGTTTTTACTGAATTTGAAACGTACTAATAAATACCTAGATCATTGACTGAAGCGCAGTGTTTCACAAATTCTAATTTCTCATGTGAGGGGGTTGAAAGTGTGCATGAACAAAACTGTGCTGGTCGACTTTCATTCGGTGACTGACAAATTCATCAGGTACCATCGTCTCAAAGTAAATGAACCATGACAAAGTGCAAATACTGAAAACCTAATTTTTCAAAAAAAAATTCTTCGCATAAAAAATCGAAAAAATCAAAACTACCCCAGAACTTTCCTGCTAGGGGTTCTTTTGAGTACAAATTGACTGGACTATATTAAAATAATTTAGTGGATTGATGGGGATTATCTTGAATGCTTAGATCTTTACGTTATGTTCGTTGAATCACCGAAATAGTTCTGAAGCTCATTACATATATTATTTGAATATTTTCAAGTTTGCCAAGAGGATAATATGGTTATCTCAAAATCTGAAGAGTGTATGCGAAGTTACCATGAAAGAGAGCAAAAATTGCAACAAGAAATACTCAATATTTCTATAACATCCAGAAGACTTCTAAAACATTTCAGAAAACTTTTAACCAACACCAAAAGTTAAATAAGGGCGTAACTTTTCTCGAAATCGAGTCACTCAGATTTGAATTAACACGGCAGAATATTTTTGGTAAAAGGTTCATATATTTCTAAAAAAACTTTTTAGGTTTTCACTCCCAGTCTCTGAAACAGAAATGGGGGCTCCTGCGAAAATCTTTTCACTTATTCGTCAGGAGCAAATTGGTTTTGAAAAAATGGTTGCCTAACAGTAAAACTGAAAAAGGAAATAAATAAAAAGGACAATGTAACGTTTCGGTGCCAATATCAGACACCTTCTTCAGACAAACTTGAAAAATCTTCGGAATTGTGTGTTTTTTCATTTGCAGTCTAATCGACACTGAAGGATTTTCGCAGGGGCACTTCATCTTAATTAAAAAAAATTTAATTATTTCTGTTTCAGAGACTGGGAGTGAAAACCTTAAAAGTTTTTTTGAAATGCAGAATCCTCCCAGATTATACAGGGTCTTTCACGAGGAACCTCACCCATATTTATACGGGAAACTACTGAACGTATTTTCATGAAATTCAGCACTTACAAGTATTTCACGATGCTGATGAAATCTAAAATATTTTCAAGGCATGAGCACCTCCGGTTTTTCCGGAAATGACGTCAACTTCCGTTTTTCAAATTAGAACACCATTTTTTTAATGCAGAAATAGATTCCTTAGAAGATTTCAAGTTATTTTGATGTAACATTTTTCAGTTTTGGTTGGAAAATTCTCTCTGAGCGGGAAAATTCGAAAAAAAAATTGAAAATAGAGCTCCGCTGAAACAAGAATAACTTCGAGGTTTTTGGATGGAAAATTTTCATTTTTGGGATTTTTCAAGATGTAAGATTGATGTATCCACTTTAAAGATCGAAATCGCGATTCATAATACAGGGGGTGAAAAAATCGCTTTCAAAGTTAGGGAAGACAAAATCGTGAAAAATCAATTTTTTTCAAATTAGAACCCCATTTTTTTATGGCTGATATTGAATCTACGTTAAAAATAATGTGAGTGTATGCATTACACCCTTGCCCTAAAGTGGATATTTCCTGAGTTATTCACAAAAAACTGTTTTTCGTCTTGAATTTTCAGCTATTTCTTTTCCCTTCACGCCAAAAAGATGAAATTTTCAGGAACTGATATTTGAACCATGCTGTAGATTTTTCACCCCTTCTTGAAACCGACCGCAAGTTACTATTAGGAGAACCATGGCAAACTCTGGCAGTTATAACTAGAGAAGAGGCTCAAAGTTTTGACCGTTAATTTCTAGACATTTATTTATACGTCTCAGGAATGCTTCGTGCGTTGCTCTTCTTATTTCATCGGGAGGAAGAGATCTGCAAAAGTGTTTAAAAACCAAATTGAGTTTCAAAACTATGAATCTAAAAATCTAAACAAACCTGAACGCATTTCTGACTCGTTCTATGCAGTCCTATTTATCAGTCAGGGGAGTTGAGTAGACAATATTTTTTATCCTACCCCAAACATAATAGTCTAAAGGAGTTAAATCGGGAGAACGTAGTGGCCAAAGATGTGGACCATTGTTCGCCAACCATCGATCTTCAAATAGCCTGCAGAGGATATTTGACACATTGAGAGAATTGTGTGGAGGCGCGCCATCTTGTTGATACCATAAGTCATTATGGTTCTGTACTAGCGGCTCAATAATTTGAGTCAATATGTCAGAATATCTATCTCCTAAGGGAGAACATTCTTTAAATAATGCAAACATGTGTAGTGTTCTATCTTACCAGTTAAAGTCCCATAATAAATGCGAACATCGAGAATTGCATTATTTTTGATGGCACAAAAAACATTGAAACTCCAGGTCTCTTGAAAGTTCCATTGTCTGAAGCGGTGGTTGTTCTCTTCATCCCAATAATGACTGTTATGCCTATTGAAAGAGCCATTCTTTGTAAATTTAGATTCATCTGTCCAAATTATACAGTTCAAAAAGTTTTCATTCTCTTGAAATCGAATCATCATAGCTTCGCAAAACTCTGTTCTCATGACGAAATCAGTTTTCTTCAAATGCTGTACCCTATTGAATTTATATGGGTGCATTTTATGTTTTTTTAATATTCTCCAAACACTCGATTGAGATCAATCTCGGCATCTTTAAGAGAATTTTGAGGATTCACATGAAAATATGCAAGAACTGTAATTTCGTTGTTCTCATCTTCTACTACACTTTTTTCTCTGTGTATAGTTTTCTTAACGAAAGATCCGACATTTCTCAAGTTTGTCATGGTTCTGTTAATGGTATCTCTCGTTGGTCTGGGTCGGTCAGGAAACCTCTCAATGAACAGTCGAATCGTTCTATCTACAACTTTATTACATTCTCCATGAAGTAAAATGAGATTTAAATAATCTTCATTGGTAAAATTAGGCATAGTGATCGATTTTATAACTTAATACGAATTATCACCAAATTAATAGTAAACACAAAATGCTACTGAATAAAGAGGAATTTGGCAGATGTAATTAATGATATCTATCATTAAAAAAAATGTAAAACATGGTAAGTTTTTGCTTATGGTTCATAAGGAATTATTTATTTATCACTGGAGAGAAAACCGATGGCCGATTAGTTGAAACAAAGAGGTTTCCGATACAAATTCGAATCAATATTCGCCATCTCTTTAGGAACAACCAGGTAACTTTTTTCTCTTGCATATTAGGGTAGTAAAATCTAAAACATGGTTTAAGTAACAGTTCCTGAAAATTTCATCTTTTTGGCGTGAAGGGAAAAGAAATAGCTGAAAATTCAAGACGAAAAACAGTTTTTTGTGAATAACTCAGAAAATATCCACTTTAGGGCAAGGGTGTGATGCATACACTCACATTATTTTTTAACGTAGATTCAATATCTGCCATAAAAAAATGGGGTTCTAATTTGAAAAAATTGATTTTTCACGATTTTGTCATCCCTAACTTTGAAAGCGATTTTTTCACCCCCTGTATCATGAATCGCGATTTCGATTTTTAAAGTGGATACATCAATCTTACATCTTGAAAAATCCCAAAAACGAAAATTTTCCATCCAAAAACCTCGGAAGTTATTCTTGTTTCAGCGGAGCTCTATTTTCGATTTTTTTTTTTCGAATTTTCCCGCTCAGAGAGAATTTTCCAACCAAAACTGAAAAATGTTACATCAAAATAACTTGAAATTTTTTAAGGAATCTATTTCTGCAATAAAAAAATGGTGTTCTAATTTGAAAAACGGAAGTTGACGTCATTTCCGGAAAAACCGGAGGTGCTCATGCCTTGAAAATATTTTAGATTTCATCAGCATCGTGAAATACTTATAAGTGCTGAATTTCATGAAAATACGTTCTGTAGTTTCCCGTATAAATATGGGTGAGGTTCCTCGTGAAAGACCCTGTATTCCAATCGATATCTGAAAGATTCATATGTATTATATTGATACTTTTATTTATGAGATATCCACTTCTCTGTTCGTTATCGTAGTAATAAGATATATTTATGACAAACGATACTGATTGAAGTTTGTTTAAAGTTCAATCGGAAGTTCCTGAGACTTGTTGACATCAATAACTCAACTACTTTTGATTTGTGTATATTATTAATGTAGAAACATTGTAGGTTAACAGGAATTCTCTTTAAAAACTGATCATGCTAATTCCTCATTTCATTTCATTCCATTGATGAAAACTTCAGGTTGATCAGAGGTGTTTTTGACCGCTCGTTCATTGGTGAAGCAATAATGATATAACCTAAAAATTTTGTATAGGACTTTAGATTCCTGCTAAGTATATGAATGCATAATTTCATCACGATCGGAATTTAATTCTTGAAATTATTATTATTGATTTGAATTCAGTATATCAATATACATTCACAAAATAAATTTCACTCGAATCGGATCTCTTGGTTTGAAAATATAGAGATTTTTCTTTTCAATATTCCAATTCAATTTTCTATGGTTCTGTTAACACTATGGCCACAAAATTCTGGATGAGGCTTATTATGAGCATCTTGCATGTGGCCGCAAAATTTCATTTCGGTTGTTTTCGTTTTGTCTGAGATATTGAGGATCAAAAATTTTTAATGGCTATATTTCATAGAACACCCTCTACGATTTTGTTGGTTAACAAACTTCGCTGCATTTGGGAATCGACCTCACCTTGAAAATCTCAATTCTCTAGGAGGATCCCTTCGAAAGTTATGATGCCAACGGACTGACGGACGGACGGCCCCACGGACAGAATTCAATTTGACCACGAATCGTCATAAGGGAGTCGTGATTATTTAGGCTCAAAATTCGAAAATAACAGACGTTTGGACAAAACGTCTGTTATTTTCTGCACTGGTTCAGGTTGAACGGGCGCTCAAAAATAATTTTTCTTCCGTAGATCTGTTACTTTTCAATCTAAACGGAAATAATATAAACATTTCAAAATACATCATTTATTTCTTCTCGAAAATATGTACTTTAATAATCAATCTTCGTCCTTTTTTAATATTCCGAACGAATGAGATAGTAGGGATTAAATATTTTTTCTCACATAGGTTTGCGTAGGTACGTACAAGCGTAGGTGCCCATCTAAATTAAATTCGAATAATAATTGCTATGACAGATAATTTTTTCTTGGTATCACGTCGTATAATTCGCGTTATAAAAACCTATCAGCTTTGTTAGTCGTCAATGAAATTGTGAAAGTTAAGTAAAAGTAATGATCCGAATTGAAACAACACCCATTACATTTCCATTATAATCCTGCTTCGAATTAAATTCGATTTAAGTTGAGCTATAAAAAATTATGTCCAGAATATGAATATTCTGATGTGTGTATGAATTAACTCACTCACACCCGTTGCAGGAGAGTGCATTCACAAATATTTGCAATGTATATAGCACTCTGTCTCACTTGTTGGAATTCAAACTTACCGGTTTTTGTTGACATTATTAGCATATAGGCCTGGTATTGTTATGAGGCGACATGCGGGTTGTAACCTTCCTTTATTCTTATACGCGATGTCATGTTGCAAAGGAAACAGCGGTCTTTTTCTAGTACAAATTCTAAGAAAGCCCTGAGCAGGTGCTCTTGTGCGATCGTTCCCTAGTGGAGCAATGTGACCTCAAAATTTTGTATAGGAGTCGAGATTCATGCTAAGTATATGAATGCAATATCTCAGCACGATCGAAATTATATTATGGAAATTATTCAAAAACTGAAATATGTATAACTTGACTATTACAAAATTTTATTTTGTGGTTCTGACAAAGCGATCCTCTTGAAATTTTGTATGAACATTCAGTATGTTAATCTTCATTCACACATTTACTCGAATCGGATATACTGTTATGGAAATATAAAGATTCTTCTTTCCAATATTCCAATTGAATTTTCTATAGTTGTTGATTTTGAAAATGTGGACTAATCGGAATTTGGTTTTGGGATAGTAATTTATTTGGTAGGGTGAAATTGAGAAGAACTTTATACAGTCTAGATTTTTATTCAAAACAGTTAAAATCTATTTCACAAAAGTACTTACTCGGGCAGGTATTAAACGCTGTGAAACTTGAAAAAAAAGAGACCCTTTCTGTCCGTATCCCCGCATTATAAACCTTTTACCCCACCCTTTTCGCCCTCTCTCAGTTCATCGCCACGTGACGAACCCCCGAAATCTTGAGGTGTGCAAAGTTGATGATAGGGGCGACGTTGCCAGATTTAACAATAGTTCTGTAAACACTATGGCCACGAAATTTTTGCATGAGCCTTATATTGTGAGCATCTAGAATGTGGCCGCAAAATTTCATCTCGATAGATTTCGTTTTATCTAAGATATTGAGGAAGAACAATTTTGAATGGCCATATTTTATGGAACAACCTGTACGATTTGGCTGGTTAACGAACTTAACCGCGGCATTTGGGAACCGAACTCACCCTGAAAATCTTAAGTCTCTTAGACAATCCCTTCCAAAGTTATTGTGCTTATGGCTGGACGGACAGAACTGAATTTGGCGACGGATTCGTCATCAGGGAGTCGAACCCTATCGTTTGAGACCATTTTCGGCTCAAAATTTCAGAATTATGAGATCAAAATTGATTTGCAAAATATATCCTTACAGATTGATATTATGCTATCTCGAGAAAAATTGATGCCACTGGCTTTCAATTCCTTTATTCTTATACGCTATGTCATATTGCAAAGGAAACAGCGCTCTTTTCTAGTACAAAAATTTAAGAAAGCCCTGAGCAGGTGCCTTTGTGCGATCGTTCCCTAGTAGAGCAATGTGACTAGTACCTCAAAATTTTGTATAGGAGTCGAGATTCATGCTAAGTATATGAATACAATATCTCAGCACGATCGAAATTATATTCTGGAAATTATTCAAAAACTGAAATACAGCACAATCGCGATAATATGAACAGAAAAGGTTTAGAAGTGTTCATATCATAGGGATTGTTCATACCTTCGAAGGTCGGGATATTGAAAGAAATAATGCTTAATTTCCACCACAAAAATAAGTTTTGTTTATTGAAACTACGTCTATCACTATAACTTCTTCATGAACAACATATAACTAATTTTTTGCAAAGAAAAAAGACGTTATTCTAGATTGTGTCTGCTTGCCCGAAAATTTTTCTGAAATTAGTTTTATGTATAATTTTCAAAGTTAATATTCCACTGACATCTGGTTATTTTTGAAAATTTTACACCATGCCGCCGTTCTTTAAAACGTTGCAGCCATCCATCACTCAATTTACTAAATTGAGTAGCCCCAATCGAAACTTCATTCAGATATTGGTTTTAATTAAATTTTTGCCCGTTCTATAATTATTTTAACCTTAGTCAGCAAATTTTAGGTGATCGAGGGCCATTTGTGGGGGGGGGGGAAGTATCCCCCCTAGATCCACGCCTGTAGTTGATATCTTCTATAACTTCAGCTTTTTCGAAAAGAGATACACTTTGATTTTCCCTTGATTTTAACCGTTTCGACAATTTTCACCATACTCTAAACTCATCACAGAAAAAACTATTAGTAAATAATAGCAATTTCAATGTGCAACTGTAAACTGAGTGTGTATTTTGTCAGGATTCAACAAATTCATATTATCGAGATAATGTGGTGTTCATACTACAGAGAAGTCAATACAAAAAATATTGTGTTTATACTATGGAGTCGTTCATAAGAGCGCGTGTTCATATTATCGCGATTGTACTGTATGTCTAACTTGACATTCTATTATGGAAATATAAAGATTCTTCTTTTCAATATTCCAATTGAATTTTCTATGGTACTGTTAACACTATGGCCACGAAATTTTGGATGAACATTCAGAATATCGATTTCCATTCACAAAAAAAATTCACTCGAATCTTTTTATGGAAATATGAATATATTCCAATTGAATTTTCTATGCTTCTGTTCACAGTATGGCCAAAAATTTTGCATGAGGCTTGTATCAGCATCTTGCATTTGGCCGTAACATTCCATTCCGATTGGTTTGGTATTTTCTGAGATATTGAGGAACAAAAATTTTTAAATCGACCTCCCTTCCAAGGTACAGCCTTTGGAAGCCGATGACGAGTTTACAGTTGACATTTTTTACAGAGTCATAAAACTATACATAATATGAAGCACTAAGTAGATGTTACACACATTTTTTAGATCTCATAATTTTATTATTAGGGGTTGAAAATAACAACTCCTTATGATTTTTCTTCAAAATGTGAAAGCTTGTTAGATAGATTTTCGAAAATAAAATAATGATCACTGTTCATTCCATTTCATAGTATGTTCCATAGAATGAATATTCTAAGATATTATTTATACTTAAAATTGGTTTTGTCAATTATCCCCATTAATCGAAAGAAAGTTTTATTCGTGAAATTAAAATATTACACATATAATTTTCTTCTGGAAATTGGTAACCTTTAGAAAGATTTATAGACATCTTTATCTCCTGTCATAGACATACAATATCTTAAAATATTCATTTTATGGAACACTTATACGATGAAATGGAATGAACAGTGATCATAACTTCTTGTAAGTTTTTATTTTTTCCGAGAAAATATCGACTGTATCGAAATATCAGAGAGATTTTTTTATTCAGAATAGAATGAGAAACCATAACGGAATTTAATTTTTCGAAAATCTATCTCACGAACACAATTTTTGAACGAAAATCATAGGTGGTTGTTATTTTCAACCCCTAATAAGAAAGTTACGAGGTCTAAAAAATGTGTGTGTAACATCTACTCAGTGCTTCATATTATGTATAGTTTTATGACTCAGTGATTTCAAGAAGCCGTAAAAAAAATGAAAACTGTCAACTCATCACCGCCTTCCAAAGGCTGTATCTTGAAAAGGGGGTCGATTTCGAAAAAAACTTATATAAATACTCCCAAAGTCCCTCGGATTTGTTTACAGACACCCTGTTGTCATGAAGATACGAGTATGCTTATTCTCGATTAACAAGAACCAGATGAAATGTGTGCCTGAATGCAGAGAAAAGATCGCTGGAACTTCACGAAATTCTGTATTAGTTTTTGTACCCTTATTGAGCAGCTATATAAAATTTTGACCAGATTAGTGTTCTGGTTCTGAAAATATTCAAGAAAAGAATATCGATTCATTATTACTCAAGAACTATTCTATCGTTTAGAACCATTATATAGTTGATGAACATACCCTGAACCTTCTTTTTTTCATAAGTTAGTCCAACAGAGTCTGCTCGAAATTCGAAAATTGCAGACATCTGGGCAAAACCATATCACGCTGTTCTCCTGTTCTCTTGCTCTCTTCGCCAAATGTTCCTCCGTAGGCAAAATTGGTCTAATAGTACCGGAGTGGAATTGTTTTGAATTTTTTTTCCTATTCTGAGCATACACTCCCATTTTCAATATTATTATTATTATTCGTAATATTATTATTCGTAATATTCATTATTATCGTATATTCATTATTATTTCAGCATTATGAGATCGAAATTGATTAGCAAAATATATCCATACAGATTGATATTATGCTATCTCGAGAAAAATTGATGCCACTGGCTTTCAATGCGAAATATTTGTTTTATCTTGCTATTGTGCTGATAATCCACAGTGATAGTCTAATTGATATTGATCATTCTCGATTTGGAACGGTAATCCAATTGAACGAATTTGCCCAAGGTTCAAATAAACGAATAAAAGCGCTGTACGAAAAGAATTCTCCATGCAATTTCTATTAATACCATTTCAAGGATTTTGGAAATTTCTGGAGATTTGGTTTATATTGTCTACGAAGATCAGTAAGCATGTTGATATAATGTAATATGTATGATAATGTCATCATTTAATAGCGAACATCATCAATTTCCATGCGTTGTTGTATATTTAGTGCTTCCGTAGTTTACTTGTCAATTTATGAAAGATTTTTGAGTGATAGCTGTCCACATAGCAGAACATTCGAAATGAAACATCTCTATTTCAGAAAAGACACATTAAAGAAATTGTAGCACCAAAATTGTAGAGCTATAACTAGTGAATGAATACAACAAACATTTTATGGTTGTTGTTCTTCAGAATAACTGTCTATAATTGTTTTTTGTGTGCTTCTGGACTATTTGTTTTTCCAGAAAAATCATTAAGAAATAACGGACCCTCGGAAAATCATAGCTATTATCGGTAGTCAGGTTTTCGAAAAAAAATCATTGATATAACCGAAATAGACTAGCGAATTCAAACGATCGATTTTAAAAAAATAAAATTCTCCTGTGGTTTCTCATTCAATTCTGGAGAAAAAAGACTTTCGCAAAATTTCGACAGTCGGTACTTTTCTCGGAAAAATAAAAACTTACAAGTAGTTATGTTATGTATTCCATTTCATCGCATGTTCCATAGAATGGTTATTAGATATTGTTTATACTCAAAATTGGTTTTGTCAATTATCCTCATTAATCGAAAGAAAGTTTTATTTGTGAAATTCAAACATTACGGATATAATTTTCCGGAAGTTAGTATTTAAACCTCCAGAAAAATTTATAGAACATTTTTATCTCCTATCATAGACATACAATATCTGAGAATATTCATTCTATGGAACACTTATACGCTGAAATGGAATGAACCGTGATCAAATGCTTGTGAGTTTTTATTTTTTACGAAAAAAGTATCGACTGTATCGAAATTTTGCAGGAGACTTTTTTTCTCCAGAATTGAATGGCAGACCATAAGAGAATTTTATTTTTCGAAAATCTATCATACGAGAACAATTTTTGAACAAAAATCATAGGGGGTTGTTATTTTCAACCCCTAATAATAAAGTTATGAGATCTAAAAAAATTGTGTGAGTTACACCTACTTAGTGCTCCATATTATGTGTAGTTTTATGACTCAGTGTTTTAAGAAGCCGTAAAAAAATAAAAACTGTCAACTCGTTATTGCCTTCCAAAGGCTGCATCTTGGAAGGGGGTCGATTCCGAAAAATTAATATGAACTACCCCTGCTTATTTTCATCGAGGAATCATCTCCCAAAGTCCCTCGCATTTGTTTACAGACAACCTGTATATTTAACTCTACTCTTAGTGCTATCACATGAGAAAAACCTTAAACTTTAAGATACTGGAAGTGCCTATTGATCATTCTGATTTGCTTTACTTACAGCCAATTAATAATAACATAAATATTTCTTAAAAACTTCATAGGTTTTCACTCCCAGTCTCTAAAACAGAAATAATTAAAAAATTTGTAATTAAGGTAAAGTGCCCCTGCGAGAATCTTTGCACTTATTTGTCAGGAGCAAATTGGTCTTGATAAATTGTCGACTAACAGTAAAACTGAAAAAAGGAAATAAATTAAAAGGATAATGTAACGTTTCGGTGTCTATATGAGACACCTTCTTCAGACAAATTCGTAAAATCTTCAGAATTGTGTGTTCTCTCATTTGTAATCTGATTGACATTCAAAGTTGTCAATATTTAGAGATGTTGATTTATTTAATTTTGATATTTCCTGACGTCATTTCTTTCTTCAATAAATCTATCCAAATACGATCTATTCCAACAGAACAATTGGCCAAATTATCTACTTCATCTAATAAAATACATGTGGATTCCTTAATTTTCCTTTTATAATTATCTGGTTCCGTCATTAGGATCTTTGTGTTGTTCCAGTTCATCATATGATCTCCGCTAATAAATATTGTCTTTTTTGGATTTGGGAAAGTCCTCTGCTTTTCATTGCGATTCAAAGAGTAACTGTTTATATCGAGTAACAGCTACAGCATCAGCCTATTATTGGTAACGTTTGTAGCTGTAATACAATAGTGGTCTGACATCACCGCTGAAGAACGCTTGTCAACAGGAATATTCAATTTCATACCGTCGTAGTTCACTTTATTAGACTACCTGGTTATATTCAGATCGAATTGAATACTGTTATATTGCTTTTCATGAATAACCGTTATTTGAAAACACGTATAGCGACATGTCCTGTGACGTCACGCACTCCTATTCGCGTTCTATATCACGTGACTGACTGTTTAAAAAATAAAGGCGAATTTGTACATTTTCAGATGGTCAACTAGCAAATAAATGTAAGAGTCTCTTTTTTCAACAGTTATTTCATTTAAACGAACTTTGCTTGGTTAATTGAATGGCCATTTCGAGCGATTTCTTGAAAAAATTCTTTCAGAAATAATGAAAAATACTGAAGTGAGCTGGCTAATTCTAACTAACGAAAATGGCGGTTGATTGTGACGCATGCGTTAACATTAATTTCATTGGTTGAGTGTTGGATCACAGTTTACGACGATGACAATTGGCTTGCTCCTACGTCATCGCGGCGCGACCTTTGAACTTAGGATTCTAGAACTCTCATTTTCAATAATCAATTGAAAATTAATTGTCTGAAATTTTGAACGAATTGTTGGATGGGCTTGTATTTATCAGTAATTTTAATGCTGTCACATAAAAAAAAACTGTATTCAAACATACTGAAAATTGAGTTAGATCTTTTAGGATTTATGTATGTTCGGAATATCTTGACTTAGTTGAAACTAGGCTATAAATAGTATGAATCGGTCGAATGCTTTTCGAGAAGAATTTGGATTTTTTTAATATTTCCATAATAAAAAATGCATATACCTAGTCGAAATGTTATTATTGATTGCTAAATAAGATGACTTGTGCGGATTTTCATAAAAATCCTCCGAATAGATATTCAAACGAAAATGTTTTGCGAAAAATATTGTTCTTCAGAAACGACTTATACATAATATGTGTGGTGTAAATATTTAGCGTCAATGAATCTTATGTACAAATATTGAACTTTGAGGCAATTTTTTTTATGATTGGATATGGATATTGGTTCAACAAGTGCTTAACATATTATATTAGTTCTTGATCTATGAATTGTATCAAATGCATACATTCGAATGATCGTTTTTTCGCTATGAACAAGCGCACAGAAAAAGTTTTTAACTTAAAGCCAAAGATTTCTCACGTTTGGGCCCGAAATCAGAAATTACAGACATTCAGACGAGAGCACGTTGTTCTTTATACAAGAGAGGGACATACGAGGCATGTTTTTAAGTAAGTACCGTTTTAGAATTAAAAAAAGACGTGTAAAGATATCGCAATAATTTTACTTTTACATGAAAGCCTGTATCTTAATCTACTTTTCAACATAATTTCCGTGAATATTGACGCACTTGTCATAACGTGGCACCAGTTTTTGGATACCCTCCTCATGAAATTCTGCCGCCTGACTTGTTAACCACTAGTCATAAATGTTTTGACTTCATTATCGTCTCGCAGACGCTGACCGCCCTGGTGTTTCTTCAAGTTCAGGAACAAATGGTAGTCGCTGGGTGCCAGATCAGGGCTGTATTGAGGATGATCTAGAGTTTCCCATTTAAAAGATTTGAGGAGATCTTTGATCCGATTAGCCACATGTGGACGGGCATTGTCATGCAGCAAAACGATACCCTTACTCAACTTACCACGTCTTTTGTTTTGGATTGCACAACGCAGATTGTTCAAAGTCTCACAATGAGACGCTGCATTGATTGTCTCATTACGAGGCAGAAACTCCACTAGCAATACTTCTTTTCTGTCCTAAAAAACCGTACTTCACAATCAGCGGGACTCACGATTGTCGGAGGCATCTTAAACACTCAGTAAACAACGTATACAATGAAGAATCAGTCTGTAATGGCGCCAGTGCGTAGACAAGAGATGTAGGCAACCAGCGCGCATGCGCGGAACGCCGACCGTAACGCTACGGCGGCGGAATCGCAAAACGGTACTTACTTAAAAAACATGCCTCGTATTTCGAGCAAAATTGTGAGCCGAAATCTCCTCAAACCTAGGGGTGGGGCCTCTAATTCCTAAATTCTTCATAGGGAATTTAGGGTGAGCTAAACCCTCTACAAAATACTATAGTTTGCATTGTCTTCCAATTAAGGTATAGCTCACCCTCTATTCCCTATTTAAAATTTAGGGGTGACAACTCCTACACCTAAGATTGAGGAGATTTTGGCCTACAATTCTGCTAGAAACATGCCCCCCTCTGAATAAAAATTGACCTGTTCCGGCATTTTCTCTGGGATCATCTTTGTCGTGACATAATTGGACCGGAAAGTTTTCAAATTGTCAACCAGTACCGGATGTCCTAAATTTGTTGTCTAGTGAGGGGATCTCAGAAACAAGCTAGAACAAAATTTAATAAGGAAAAATTGATTACTTCAATGAATTCTACCGAAAAAAGTGCCTGTATAATGTTTTAGTTTCATGTTTATAACTTTAGTAATAAAGAAGTTATGAGAACTTTCCATTTGACGCCATTTTACAATTTTCTCTGATAGCTCGAAAACGGTTTTACCAAATGAATTCTCTCAAAAATCGAGCCCGAAAATGTGCCACTCATTTTGTTCTAGCTCACCAGGGGCCTGTAACACAAACCTTACAAGTGTAACAAGTCTACAAGTTACAAGTAATTTGCCTGTAACTACAAGTCCAACCCAATTCGATGTCACAATGCGAATGGCTACAATTGTAGAAATTAAATAATTTTGTACATGTCTAGCTACACATATAATGCAAATACATATCATAGAATTAATTATTATTTGATTCCTACTATATGACATGACTTGTCAATATAAGTATAGTATTGCGGCTCTTCTGTTTGCATTATGTCTTCAAAACAAATTTTTTTCGAACGTAAAATACAATTTTTAATTAAGATAAGAGAAAATAGACACATATTTTTTGGAGCTTTCTCGGATAAACTGAGAAAGCAAGATAAAGTAGAAAAGTGGAAAGAAATGGCCAATTTGGCTCAAAGTAATTGTTAAGTACCAGCGGATAAAGATTGGACTTATGTAAAGGATGCATTAGATATGGCAGAATTTGAAGAGAATTGCTATGGTCAGCAAAACTTGGAACTTGCAAGATTATTGTTATCGACATATGGTACATATTTATAGATTAAAATTGATAATGCGAAGAAAACTGGCTCTGGTGGAATGGGGAATCTAACGGAAGTGGAAAAAATTGTACTGGAAATAATTGGGAAAGACTCTCCTGTAATATGCGGTCTTGGAGTAGCTGAGTCTTTCGAAAAACTCAAGCAACCAAGCCGGTAAACTGACGTAGAGAATAATAATGCTGAAGATATTGCCAATAAAAGTGGACCAATCAGTGTTCACGAAACCCCATCTTTTCCAAAGCAATTCAATGGTACCTAATTCTTTTCGAAGCAAAATAATAGGAATAATAATAGAAAAATGCATTTTTATACAGGAAAAAGAAAGCGAGGTAGAGTCAATAATTCCGATTCGGAAAAAGTTACTCAGATAAAACAAGAAGAGCTTGCTTTGCAAGTAGAATATCTAAGGTTGAAGAACCATAAAACTGAAATGGAAATTGTAAAATTAGAACAAGAGCTCCAACTGCCCATGTCAGAGTTCACGGCATCGTTACCACAATATAAAGAAGATGGAAATGGCTGCTGCTTTTTCAATTTGTGTTAGTAGTTGGGTACAATCCCTTTATAAGCAACATATAATTACTCAGTTGTGATTTTTTGTTAGTTTTTGCAAATACATTAAAATGTGTTGTATTTACCTAGAGTTGGAGATATGTAAAACATTATCTACACTTGTAGAAAATTCCGTGACACGATTATACAAGTGTGAACTTATGTTACAGAAAAAGTTTACATATGTAGAGATTTTGACGTAATTACTAGTCCGTACTTGTAATTACAAGATGGTTTGTGTTATGAAAAAGTTACAAGTGTAGAATATATTCTTACAATTGTAGGACTTGTAGTGCTTGTGTTACAGGCCCCAGGTTTCTGAGATCGCCTCACTAGACAACGACACCCGGTACATATGAAAGAACGTGAAAGAAAATAAATGTTTATTCCAGAAACATTCTCTATGCAAATAATAAGAGTTTCAATCTCCCAAGTGTCCACAATCTCTCGTATTATTTATGTCACCAAAAGTACTTCAACAGGTGTGTATTAAGTCATGAACTTTCATTATATTTATTTAGGGTTTTCATGATTTATACCCTATAAATTTTTGAAAGTTGCCTTCACAATTATATTCTATCCGTGGTTGTATAAATTTGTAATTATTTTACACGTTTAATGCCGTAATTATGATTACCTCACACCGTATTCCTCGTTTTCACTTTCTAAATTGTAGTGTGTCTGTGTGAATGTAGATCATTATTCGGTTCATACCGGGTGCTCCTGTTTTGTACTTAATCTCAGTTGTTTCATTCTCATCATTAACGGTTGATGGGATCATTCGTGTATCAAAGATATCGTTGTAATTTTTTCGTCAATTATCACTTTCATCGATTATAATTTGCGACGTGCGAGCATCTCTATCTTCGACTTGGTAATTTTTATTTTTTTTCACGAATATTCTACTGATGATAATTCGCGGTAACCGACTGAATTTACCGGAACAAATAACAAAATTTTTTCTTAATTTTTTTTAGCGCTCGTGCTACTCAAACGAGTGCTATATCGTTTTGCCCAAATATCTGTAATTTTCGAATTTTGAGCTGAAAATGGTCTCAAACGTTCTACTCCCTAATGACGAATTCGTGGTCAAATTCAATTCTGTTAGGATAACTTTCGAAGGGATTTTCCTAGAGACTTAAGATTTTCAGGGTGAGTTCGGTTTCCAAATGCCTCGGTTAAGTTCGTTAACCAGCCAAATGGTACAGGGTGTTCCATAAAATTTGGCTATTCAAAATTTTGTTCCTCTATATTTCAGACAGAACAAAACCAATCGAAATGAAAATTTGCGGCCATACCTACGCAAGATGCTCATAATAAGCCTTATGCAAAATTTTGTAGCCATAGTGTTAGAACCATAGAAAATTCGATTAAAATATTGGAAGGGAAAATTTTTATATTTCCATAAAAAGATATCCGATTCGAGTGAAATTCATTTCGTAAATGAAGATTGATATACTGAATTTTCATGCAGAATTTCAAGAGGATCGCATCATCAGAACCATGGAATTTATTTTTTTCATTTGTCAAGTTTTTAGATAATGCATTTATTTATTCAGTATAAATGTCAAGTCCTATACAAAATTTCGAGGTAATGGCCCCATTACTTCACTAATGAACGAGCGCTCAAAAGCACCTGCCCAGGGCTTCCTAAATTTTTGTTATCAAAATTTTTTGTGAGACTTACTTTGAAATCGAATCTAATGTTTTTCTTGTTGTGAAATTCTTGATTATGGAACGTTTATTGAAATAATATTTGGGCAGCATTCGCCAGCCGTTGAAAGGAAAACACTTAACACTTGCGACTTTCAAAAAAGCAACTTTCGTCACTTTCTGAAAATGTTTGCCATTTTTGACAATTGTCAAACAATTAATTTGATATTTTTTTCTTATTAATGGAGGCCAAATGTTTTCGAGATCAACAGATGGTTGACTGATGAGATTTTTGGGTATTGACATGACTTCCTTCAATTTCTCAAGTTTCGGTTTTTCTCCTTTCGATATAACGGAAGCCTCACCCCATAAAATGTTATCGTCTTCATTCAATACATGTTGAACAAACTTTGATTTATCACACACTGTGATCTAATTTTATATGTTCTTTTATTCGAACATTTAATGGTCATTTAGTTTCTTCAATATACCACCCTCACAATAAGATTCATAAATATTCAATAATTGTTGGTGAACTGATTTTCGTCATCAGGTTTTACTCCAGTTAGATCAATATATTAAATCCGACTGAAGGAAATCGATAATGAAAATCGACTGATTGAACATTGCAGATTTATGAAGTACCTACCTTGTGAGGTTGGTGCATAAATTGGAAAAAATGAACGTCCTTTACATACAAAAAATTAGCTCAATATGAAATTTTGGTAAGTTGATTTTTATTAATTAGTAAGATTAGCCCTGATCGTGTATTGAATCTAACTGAAGTAAAAACTGATAATGAAAATCAACTGACCAAAACTTGAATATTTGAAGTAGTACCTTGTGAGTGTGTTATTGTTCGAATCAAGGAACATAAAGGGTAATACTAATAAATCAAAGCTTGTTCAACATGCTTTGAATTGAAACCATTGATTAAATGGGGTGAAGCTCCCATAATATCATAAGAAGAATAACTGAAACTTGGCAAATTGAAGGGAGCAGCTTTCATGTCAATTACCGAAAACCCTATCATTCAACCGTGTGTTGCTTTCAAAAAAATCTGTACAATCAAAAATATATCAAAGTCATCAATGATTATTTTTTGAGAACTGTCAGAAATGGCAAAAATTCACGTAATGTGACGATAGTTGCATTTCTGAAAGTTACTAGTTTTAACGACGGCTGTGAATATAAGCCGCGAAAATGATGGAAATAACCCAAATAATATTTAAATGAATGTTCCATGATCAAGAATTTGACGGCAACAATTATTCTATTTTAACCACAACATATAACTGAATCAAACTATTATTTACGTATCATTAAAAAATCGTTATAAACGAAACCATGTTTTTATCATTAAACTTTGGGAAAGTAAAATGTAGTATATGACCTTTTTAATGTTTGGATACTTCATGCGATGAGAAATTATCGTAATCGATAATAATTATAAGATTTTAACTGCAGCACTTTCGTTTCGTTATTTTAAATGATAATAATAATAGAGACAGTTTATTTCCCATATTCCAAGTGTGAGGTTTGACCAATATCTCTTCTATTTGAAAGGATGGAATTTACGCTTTTTTCTTTGTGTTTTCGAACGTGAGTTATTGAAGACGAATATTTCGAGAAAAATACAATTCCAAGAATCTGTAATTCTCTAAGGATCATTATAAGACAGGGTGGAAGAACTTGGCATAGATTTATTGACAGATGTGGAGTAGGCACTAACTTCTCAGGTAGAGATAAACCCCAAGTGTTCTCACTGTTCTCAGTAACAATTCAGTTCTGGAAACAATCTCTCGGGTGATGTTATTCGGAACTTGAAAAATATTTCACGTTTAAACAGTGCTCAACTTCGTACTAACTGCCAATTCCTGAATGGGAATGTTGTGTAAGATCGTCTACGGAACAATACCTTACATTTCAGTGAAATTAACGAAATATTTCCCAAGCTATTGTTGAATTTTGTGAAATCGCAGTAGCCGTTACGGTGTTCGTATTTTAAAACATTTTTTTCAACACTCATTATCTTGGGTGCTCGATCTGTTCGATGAATGTGTAAAGTGCGCCTGGGTTGTGAATTGTGATGAAGTGTCTATGAGGTATGCTAACATTTTCTTCTGTTCGTTTCCTTCCCAAAATTCTTGTTATAAATATTTGAAAAGTCACGGAATGTACTGTTGTAGCCTTTGCAAATTAACTTTTGTTAATTACGATATGAATTTTTTATCCAGACACGTTGTGCCACAATGAATAGGATACATTATCATTACTTTTCTAGAAAATTTTTAGGTTTTCATTCCCAGTCTCTGAAACAGAAATAATTAAAAATTTTTAATTAAGATGAAATACTCCTGCTTATATCTTTGCACTCATTTGTCAGGAGCAAATTGATTTCGAAAAAATGGTTGCCTTACAGTAAAAAAAAGAGAATAGATGAAAATGATAATTGTATCGTTTCGGTGTCTATATCAGACCCCTTCTTCACATAAACTTGTGGAATCTTTGGAATTGTGTATTTTTTCGTTTGCAGTCTAATTGACATTGAAAGTTGTCAACACATAGAGATGTTGATTTATTTAATTTTTTAATTTCTTGATGTCATTTCTTTCTTCAATTAATCAATCCAAATACGATCTATACCAACAGAACAATTGGCCAAATTATCTACTTCATCTGACAAAATAGATGTGGATTCCTTAATTTTTCTCTTATAATTATCAGGTTCCGTCATTAGGATCTTTGTGTTGTTCCAGTTCATCATATGATCTCTCCGCTATTTAAACATACATGATTAGCGATTTGTGATCTTGTAATGTCTTTATATTTGATCTTGTTCTTATGTTCGCGTTTTCTTATCAATAAAGATCTTGACGTCTCTTATAAGATTTTCCACATAAACAGGGAATATTGTAAACACAATTTTTCAATTTTTTTGTCTCATTCTGGTTTCGTTCTGGTTGGAATGCATCTCAAATCATTTTGTGTTTTGAAAACAGTTCTTATGTTGAATTTGCAACGAATTCTTCTTATTTTTTCTGAAAGGCCAGAAATATAAGGAATGGCTTTCAACAAATTTTGTTGTTCTTTACGGTTTTCTGTTTGTAACTGATCATCATTAGATTTTGATTAGATATTTTTCGTTCTAAATTTGAAATTGTTCTTTCTATACAATTTGGTGGGTATTGATCATCTAGTAGAAACTCTTTAATGAAGGCAATTTCATTATTTCTAATTTCAGGTGTAGATGAAATCAAAAAGGCCCTATCATAAAGTGTTTTTATACCTGTTTTCACATTCAATTCATGATTACATAAAAATTTAGATATCTTTTAGTGTGAGTTTGTTTTCGAAATACACTTTCAAAATGATCTATAAATTTCCTCATTAGAACATCTACAAAAGAATTTGATTATTCTGTTCTAATCCCATTAGGTACTGTCAAATAATAATTGAAATCAAAAATTGAATATTTGACAATATAAATAAAATTTGCCTCATTGTTTTGACGCAACGTGTCTGAAATGAAAATATTAAAATAGACGATTTGTAAAGCCACACAGTATATTCTGCAAATTTCCATAATGTTATTTATAATGAAATCTTTACGGAGTAGAACTCACTTGAATTGGATGATTTTGATTTGGCTTATCTGTTCATGAATTGGGGCATTATTTATTATCGAAGTGATATAGCATCCTGATGAGGATAATATAGCCTGGACCTTTTCTTGGATGTTTTTCGTTGTGTACCATTTCAAAACTACCTAATTATACATTTGTTTACTGATTT
>JACDNR010000213.1:0-35572 GCA_013421045.1 Propylea japonica | reverse complement strand
ACGAAGATATTACATGATTTACACGAAAATAATACATCAAACAGTGTTATTGTCTCCTTCAGACTTGTTGTTCAAAATGGCTTCATTTTCGGAGATGAAAACTAATATAACTTATTTCAAAAAATTCTTTTATGTCTAGGAACAACAACTACTGATTAACAGAGGTCAAAAATTTCCAGAAGCAGAATTGTCTCTGCAACATTGGATCAGAAAAGCCTGAGCCTTATATGCTAACTGACCAGATATTTATGTAGGCATACAATATACTGCAATCATACAAATACTCTACCAAATAAAATTCACCACGACGACCTTTTCAAGTTACCGATATTATTTTTCATTATTATAGAGAGTTCACTAGTGACACACAACTAGTATATGGGTGATCAGGGTCATAATTCATTTAGAATCATCTATCAGATAATTTCATGAACATTTTTTAGTCTCTCGGAATGTACCAATACGTAGATAAGTATTTATTCCCTCATCCAAATAGTACAAGAAATTTTCGTATAGTTTTCGAATGTACAATAAACTTTTTCGGATATTCTCAACAAAATAATAACAGTTATAAATAAATTTGTATATGTCGTAAGAAATTATTTGATAGTAGTTTCGGAATATCATGATGCAAAAGAATTGATGAAACTAGACCTTTTAAATATGGCATATATTCTTTTGTATAAATATTTGTCTTATGAAACCTACTGTTTTTCTTCGAATATATAAGTGATTGCTTGAATCTAAAGAAGAAATTATAGATCCAAACGGTACAATTAATAGTGAGAGTAATAGAAAAAATAATATTAACAAGCGTTTTAAGGTAGTAAATATATCACTTTATGTATATACAATACAAACATTAAAAAATATTTCACCAGATTTTACATCATATTGTCACTTCGCGATGCTTTTGTGGCCCTTTTAGAGCAATTGCACATACTAAAACCGAACGGAAATAGAAAGATAAGCCATTTGTTAATGTATGTTCGAAAAGACTAATATTTTATAGTAGAAAATTCCAATGATGTGAATCGGGTGAGAAAAAGTCCATCGGAGCACTCCTATGTAGTCTTTTAAAACATTTATCACAAATTCTCTCACAAAATAAGTTTATTTCGGAATATTCACTTGAATAAATAAGTCTCTAGTTTGAATAAATTATATACACTTAGTTTTTTCTTTCTGTTGGACAATACTTGGAACACACCACCAGTGTTTGGTAACACTAATCAGGACAGCGCCTGACTACAAGTCGTTTTCAAATTTCTCGCACGCGTTCTACGTTTTTAATTACAAAATTTTTACAAATATGTATCAATGTGTCTGACTGTCGTACGCGGGGCCAGGCCCCTTGCTTTGCTCACCGCCATTTCAAACACCTATCAATGCGACTAAGACGAGAACACTGGATGGGGCCGCAGACAGCCAAACTCCTGTATTGTATGTCAATTCCTCATTTTTCACCACCTCGTTAGGATGTTTTGTCATATTCGTCTGAAAAAAAGTTATTTTACTTTCTGCTTTCACTATACACAACCAAAAGTCTTTGGCTATCTGGAAAATACTCACTTGACTTTTTCGGTGGTTTCCTAGAAGGTATAGGATCATTCTGGGGGCCCACGGCGTTGTTGTCGTGGTCGTTGGTCCAGGAGTTGGTCTGGATGGCCAAAAGAACGGAGTGGATGGCATCATGAATCTTGTGGTTGATTTGTCGATGTTTTTTCTCGGAACAACAAACTTTGAAAACAATTTTCATGTTGTCGGAAAGACATCTTCCTCCACTCTTCTATGGAGATCGTCTCCAGAGATGTTGCTGAAATACATAACGAAAAATTTCAGATTGGTTTCGCACTCTCTGTGATAACAACCATTTTGAATGGCCATATTTTATGGAACACCCTATATGTTTGGCTGGTGAACGAACTTAACCGCGGCATTGGAAACCGAACTCTCCCTGACAATCTCAAGTCTCTTGGAAAATCCTTTCGAAAGTAATCGTGCTTACGACCGACCGGACGGCCACAGGGACAGAATAATTGACCACGAATCGTCATCAGGGAGTTGAACCCTATCGTTTGAGACCGTTTTCAGCTCATAATTCGAAAATAGAACAACAAAGAAAAGAACTCAAATGTTATTTTTCTGGTATTTCGATTTCTATGAGTGATTCTCTCTTCGCGAATGTGTGATCTAAGATATTGCGCTATTGTGGAGGTTTCTCTAACCCTCCCATGAATGGTCATTGTTAGCGCCACAACCTGCCATAACTCAAAGCAATATTCAAATTTCCACTGAATCGAATGAAGGACTTTGTAGAAGGTGCGTATAATAGAAAACAATCCACTTGTTTTATATTGACTTCGTCACGCCATCAATCTTTAAACTATCTTTGGATGCAGAATCGATTTTTTCGCTGGACTTTTGATCTGATAAAGTACAACGCAATTATTCACAAATTTTGTTCATTGAAGGTTGATATATTCGAATTTCTTTTCAGAGTTTTCCGGATCAGGTAGAATTACGATCGACTCATCGACAAGAAATTGTATAGAGAATTCTTATGATAATTGGATTAAAAATGAACCTAGAATGGTGATCATTCTTACCGCATATTATCAGAATGGATTGATTCTCCTCGAACACTGTTGTTGAAATAACGAAGGGAAAATGTAGGTACATATATTTGAGGGCGTGTGGGGTATGGGAAGGAGAAGAATCTTTGTCTGAGGATTTGCCCGTAGAATGATTAACAATGGTTAAAACATCAAGCTTTGTTTTCGTATCCGTTTAATCCTTGGCTTTTCCCCCGGTTTTTACCTTTTCACAAATTAACACGAACATGTGGGTTTTAGATTCACTTTCTACCCGCACGAGAGGGTTCTCTGATTGAATGGGCCAGACAAGCGATTAAAAAGGGTATATTTTTGATTAACATCGACTGTCCCTAATGAAACTTGTTAAATTATGAGGTTACCCCACGTTAGAGCTCTTTAATACATCATCGATAAGAAACATCTGCTAATGCTCTACCGAAACGGTGTACACATTACTGATCTTTATAATCCTAATATAAATACAAATTTAGGGGATTTAAGAGGAACGGAAACGGCCCAATATATTCAACATAATACAAACATCGTTGACTTTTTTCAACGAAATATGTATTGAATAAATAGCATGAATATCTCCCCCCATGTGATGGGTTTTTTCAACATAATATTTTCGGTTTTGAATTACACAGAGTGAAAAATGAAGCACAAAATTCATATTTTGGTATACAGGGTGTTTCCTAAACATGCGGCAAAAATCCAAGGGTTGTTCCTTGGACTATTTTAAGCATGTTTTGTCCTTTGATGATTTTTAAAAAACCTCTTTGTTTCGAAGATACAACATTTTTCATATTTTTAAATTAATAATAGTTCAAATAAAATGCGTACCGCACTGTGTTTACTAAGTAGGTACAATTTATTTTAAAATTTGTTTAACAACATTCCAATTACTAAAAACGGCCAGTTTTTTGACTTAAAATTGATAAGTTCAGATTGTAAAGGAATACAGATTAAACACGGTTTTCATTTGAATTCGTTTGTGATGTATTAGCAATTACATTTATCTTTGACTATTATGAATCGCTATAATTTTCAACAGTTTTTGTAGGTTAAGTTAAATTTTCATGTAATTTTCATAATAAAATGTTATTATCTAAAATTTTGTTTCCCCTGTATCTTCGAAACAAAGAGGTTTTTCAAAAATCATCAAAGGACAAATATTCTTAGAATAGTCCAAGGAACAATCCCCTGAATTTTTGCCACATGTTTAGAAACACCCTGTATAAACTCACAAAATTCAGTCTATGAAATTAAAGCAGTATTTGAATTTCCGAAAAAAGTGATTGATTCTGAAAAATTTGCACGTTTCCATCTAATAGTTTTTTTCAAAACCATTTCAATGATTTAACGGAACGTTTTATAAAATTTTGATTGGATTTCTTCCAGTGCGCTTGTATTTATTTTTATTTCTGCAATTTCAATCTTGAAAATCGCTGACAGTGCTTTGGTCTGATTATTTAATGAGTTCAATAATAGAATAGTCTGAAAACTAAAATATTTCGTAGAGATTTGCGTGGTGAATCGTCTTGGGAACATAATGCAATAACGAAGTACTCACAAATAAAATAGTAATCCTTTCCTGGCTGGAACTCCAATCCTCCAGGTTGAGGCGTGAAAGGCCTGAAAGTAATCGTGAAGTACATCAGCTTATAGGGCTTATCGCATATTGCGATGATTTTAGGATCGGGATTCGTTATTCTGCATGTCTCGTATTCTTCTCTAGTCACATTGTAGATAATGTATTTCTCTGCATCCTCATCGTACGTCCCCGGCATGTACACTGGACATATTATATTGACTTGGTCATACTCGAACTGGACGTTGCCTTTGTTCACGTCTATAATATGGTCTGTATTGTCGATGCGGAATCTGAAACAATGAGATATAATTAAAATTTAGGTACGGCCATGTTAGATCAATCGATGCTGGTGTGTGCTTGAACGACGTCCAATGAACGTTCATTAAGTCAGCAGCCATGCTAAAGGTCTTCTATAACATCACCCCTTATTGTTTCTTGATTGGAAAGCCGACAAACGCAAAATTTAAATTTTTCCAAAATTAACTACGGTAATAGCTCCTTTATTTTCACATTTTTGTTGGGGAAATAATGAACTGCTAATGAACGCAAATCCATACTAATATTATAAATGCGAAAGTAACTCTGTCTGTCTGTTACTCTTCCACGCCTAAACGGCTGAACGGATTTTGATGAAATTTGGTATGGTGATAGATGATAACCTAGAAATGGTCATAGGCTATAAATAATCACGCCATCGTTCTTTGGGGTTAGGCAGTAGGCAGATAACTAAATTGAGTTAGTGATTTTTAGTCGTTTTTGTTGGGACTTTTGCTCTTTGACGTCTAAACGGCTGAACAGATTTCTATGAAATTTAGTTAAGGTAATAGATGGTTACCTAAAAACGGATATAAGATCAAAATGATCACGTCATCGTACTTAGGGGGTAGGAAGTAGGCAGAAAACTGAATTGAGTTAGTGATTTTTTTATGGTTTTTGCTGGGAGTTTTGCTCTATCATGCCTAAACGGCTGACGGATTTGATGAAACTTAGTTAGGTGATAGATAGTAACTTAGAAAAGGATATGGGCTATTAATATTCATGCTATCGTATTTAAGGCGTAGGCAGTAGGCAGAAAACTAATTAAGTTAGTGATTTTTAATCGTTTGTTTTAAAAGTTTACCTCATTCACGCCTTAACGTCTAAACGGATTTTTATAAGACTTGGTTAATATAAAGATAGGATCCTAGGCACGGACACAGGCTACTTTTTACGGCGGGAAAATACCTCATTCCCGCGGAAAGAAGCGCATGACGCCATAGCTACTGAAATGATTTTGATGTTTTTTTTTAACTAAGTGTTACTAAGACTTCAAGTTAGTATTTGATCACTTTTCTAACTTAGAGGGTCGGTAGGCGCCATAATTTAGGGAATTTATGATAAATTTTGATGCAACTGTCTTTATTTAACAGTTTTACTTGGATCGAAAGTTAGCGACATTCCATCACACTACTTAACTTATAGGGTAGGAAGGTACCAAAATTCAGACTACTTTTTACTTCGGGAAAATATCTCATTCCCACAGGAACCTATACACAGCTACCTATCCACAACATTAAACATATGCGGACGAAGTCGCGGGTAAAAGCTAGTAAAATATAAATCAGGAAGCTCAGAAATTAGTCGTATCTTCATGTAGGAAATGGTATATTTTGAGCGCTCGTTCGTTGCTATATCGTTTGGCCAAAATAAGGCCATCCAAAATTTTTGTTCCTCAATATCTCAGACAAAACTAAACCAATCGAAATGAAATCTTTCGGCCAAATATAAGATGCTCATTATAAGCTTCATGCGAAATTTTGTGGCCATAGTGTAGAGAGAACCGTAGAAAATTCAATTGGAATATTGAAAAGAAGAAACTTCATATTCCAATAACAAGATATCCGATTCGAGGGAAATTTATCTTGCAAATAAGATTGATATATTCAATGTTCGAGCAAAATTTCAAGAGGATCGCATCATCAGAACCATCGAATTTAACCTTTTTTAATTGTGAAGTTTTTTCATATTTCAGTTTTTGAATAATTTCTAGAATATTATTCTGATCGTTCTGAGATGTTGGTTTACAAAATTTTGAGGTAATAGCATTATTGCTCCAATGAACGAGCGCTCAAAAGCACCTGCTTCGGGTTTTTCTGGAATCATGTTAATGGAGCCGAGAAAGAGGATAGGTCGAAGTGATATAATAGTCATAAAGTCGTAGATCTTTAGTGAAATTGACCGGCATAATGAAACGGAGCTGGTAGTTAGGGGGGCAAAATAATGGTGATCATAATGACTGGTACAATAACATGTGTGGGCTATTTTTAAAGAGAGCAAATGGGCTCAATCTCCAGCAGGAGAGATTGGCAATGAAGATTGGCCGACGATATAGGTTCGTTTTGAAAGGTTCGCGATATTATCTCAGTGTGTAAGTTACGTTTCGAGAAGAAGAAACGAATCACGTTGAAGTAATGAGCTAATAAATTGTTTTGACAAATAAGATCCAAGTGTCGGATGGAGTGGTAATGCTAGATTGAAGAGGTTATTTGGTGAGGTGCGAAGGCCACTACTTTCTGGCCAGGTAGAGAGATTGGTTGCTACTAATAGAGATGGGCGTGTACGGATTTTCCATGGAAACTCTTCACCAATCATCATATAACCTTTCAATTTACGATAAATTATTTCACACATCGTATTATAATCGGGGATTGCATCTTCAAGACGTTTTCCTTTTAGAGCTCTCGTTTTACTTCTACGAGTGCTATATCGTTTCGCCCAAATGTCTGTAATTCGAGAATTTTGAGCCGAAGATGGTCTCAAACGATAGGGTTCGACTCCCTGATGAGAGATTAGAGATTTTCAGGGTGCAGGGCCGTTCCTAGGACATATGCCACATGCAAGATGCTCATTATAAGCCTCATGCGAAATTTTGTGGACATAGTCTTAACAAACCATAGAAATTCAATTGGAATATTGATATATTCTCGAACGGACCAAAATATTATAATAATAATTGCTGAGGTGCGATTCTCTCACCCTTATCAAGACGAGTGGAACACATCTCTAGCACCTGCAACAGCCTAGAGCCCAGTGTGATTTGTGAGCCTGAAACTTCTTTGTGTGAGTTGGCCATGGATATGTAACTCCCCACTGAGACGTATAATGAGTAATCCACGTCAATCAAATTTAGATAACTTTTAATATGGCACCTCCAGTGGTGAAAGTCCCATTGCTTTATGAACTCCATTAAAGAATGGTATACAAAGAAGACGAATTGTTCTCTGTACAATAATAAACATTATCAGACAATCGTCGTAATTTCACAGGTTATGTAGTGAATATTTTCGAAATCTACCCTGATTTGAAGGCGTTACTTTCGGAAGTTATCGTGTTTACGCCATTAACCATTACAAATCATACGAGTTTTCTTTTTGCTATGTATTATATTGGCGATCAAACAAATCTTCATGGCATTATATTATATCGTTATTCGTTTCATCGAAATTCGGTACAGAGATGAAAGAGACGAATCGTTAAATGAAAGAAATGAAGGGCTGGTTAGATTCCACATCGTGTAATGAGAAATGCTTCAATTTTTACATTGATTGAAATTGTTGGCGAACGTGGAACTCTATATATTCCACACAACGTTCGCAATATATTGTTTTTTGCCTGTGTGCGCTCTTGTTTTTGCGGAATATTCTGAAAAATGTGACTGATGAATTTGTGTTCTCGAATTCTCGCCAATATCGAATGAAACTGTTACTCTTTGAACCGACCGCGCTTTTCCAGTCAGTTCTGGATTGAATATAAAATGAAATGTTGGATTCCTATGAACTTCTATCACTTTATTATTTTTGATCTCTATTATTCACCTCAAAATACTGTTGGATTAAATAACCAACTTTCCGAAGCTAAATTTGGCATCAACTTTGGTGTTAACCGAAATTAACACTAATATCGCCATATTTTTTGTTTGTTCAATTTTGTATTTGCCAGTGTTTATATAATAAATGTTTCTTCAAAGAGCTATGAGATTTAAACCGGGATCCTTCTCTGTAGCTCTCCCGTGGAAAACTTCTGGCTGAAATAAACGTTTTCCATAAATGAATTTTTCCTCTGGAAGCACTCGTCTAAAAGCAGCGTGCGAGTTTAGAGTTCAAACATCAATGGTTGTTGAATTTGATTGGAAAGTTAAATATATGCTGTAGCTCGAAGGAGAATGCTTCAACATTTGTGTGGTTGAGGTTATCCGCACCAGAAATGTGCTCTCATAGAAAAGATATATCCTACTCCTCTTCATCCACTGTATATTACATTAAATACGAATTGATGGATGTCGACTAGCAATATCATAGAGAAAATTCAATATGTTGTGGTATCAAGACTCAATCAAGGAATAGTTGAGTACAAAGTGATACAGATAATTTCATAAGATTTGAGAGACTCGCGTCTTGATCCTATATAATTTGAAATCAAATTAATGAAGCTATTAATAGTTCAACTAGGAGTTCTTGGAGTATAGAGAATTTTCACGTTCCTTTAATCTAGGAGCTTTGTTTCCCGAAAATCTAAGAAGTGGACTTCGTCCAGCATCGTAAGTCACGTCTTCCGATTTCCAGAATTGGATGACACGACAGAACAGATGATGCTTTATGACAAACACAAATCAATTGTTTCGGCACCGACAGGGTGAACTGGTGGATTACATTCGAAACAAATTTCCTGGATCTCGCTCATACAGTTCTGCCTATTCTGTGTAAGCGAGAACAATCGAATAATTCTTGTTATCCAGGCGATATGTCAGCGGCCAAAACGTAATGGATTTCATATGATCGAGGTCCAAGGAATCCGCAGTTCATGGTTACGCGGAATCGGGAAATATTCATCGGATCATACGGTTTGCTTGAATTTCGGGAAATTATTTTATACGCCAGTTTAGTTCGAATTGAAAAGAGGACCTATAGGAGCTTTTGCATTTGTTCAGCCGTTCACACCGCCAATCTACAGGCTGGTCGATCCCCAGATAAGACATACGATATCTGACATAAAAACCTTGTGTAGGTAATATCTCAGGATACAAAGACCTGTGAGAAGCCCAGTGGGTAGACTTTCCCGGTTTTCGAAAGAAGGAAACTTTCTGAGTCTTCTCTTTCGAGAGGAAATCACTCTTTGCTTGACTTTGGTCTCTTTTTTTCCCAATCGTCGATTTTGAACAGAGTGAGTGATATACCTCCTATTTCTCATATGATCTTGACGAAATTTCTCACAAACACGTGTATTATCGTTGTGAAAATGACCTGAGAATCGATTATCCAGATCCTTTTTCCAGATTAATGACGAAGAATCTATCTAGTCGTTTGAGACCATTTCATTTTCTAAGGAAATGTATGTAGACATTTCCGTATGCCCGTTCGGCGGGATTCATAAAGATGAATCAATGTAAACGTTAGATTCCATTGCATTTGACGTATCATCACAGGTATGCGTTAACATGTTCACTTAAAGAATTCAATATATCTTCTTTACTGTCGAAGGTCGTGAAAGTCATACCGAAATCTAATTATCAATAAAGTCCGAGAGAATTGCTATAAAATTTATACGAGGAATATTAATTATACTTCCGTGTTGTCTGGAAATAACCATAAAATCTTTCAGAATCTTGAGGGAATTCGTTTTGACAGCAATTTCGCAGTGGCGTTCGTTGATGCAAATTTATATCCTGCAATGAAATAGCGGATGTTTCAATCGAAATAAAAACGAATGGTAAATCGTATTGAATTGCGATCTGAAGGATTCTTTTTATTTAGAAAAGGTTCTTGTTGAGTTGAGGATATTAGAATTTCAAAATGACGGATGTGGATATCATTTTTCGAGAGACAACTGGTGGAGGAGCACTATCTCGATCTTTTCTGATGAAACACTAGGTACACATGTGATAGAAAACCCTTGAAAATCCAGCTAGAAACTGCAAAGAAGGGAGTACGTGTACCCGTATGGCTTGACAGACAGTAAACATACCGCTAGGGTAACTGAAGAGCATAATTGTAGGGAGGGGTGGTTTACAGAGATAGGGTAGAAAAAAGGGAATAAGTGGGAGTGACTTTCAATACAGAACGTAATTAAAATATGTCCGCCATGAAATCTTTTCCCTTTGAAATTCATGCACAAAAGGGAATCTTTAGAACTGGATGAATTACAAGACCAGCGTGGGTCTACCCAGATTATTGTGATTTCAATTAGATGAAAGTTATTTCAATGATGAAGTTCTCTGTATTGAAAGGTAACTGGAAATCTTAGGAATGAAGAGAAGAAAGGGTTCGGACTTGTATTTTCATTTCATGGAAAATGCCATCGATAAAAAGGGCATTCGTCAATCTCAATGAATCCACCTCTGGTTGCTTTGTTCGAAGGGCCTGGATCAAACGCTTCTATTATTATTTTATAATAAAACGAACGATCGAATTCTTCATACAACGGACCAATCCCTCAAACAAATATTCCATTTTATTCTCATCCGATATTGACCCAATATGATAAATTGAAGAAAAATAGTCTTAACCAAAGTATATTATGATATAAGAATGCTTGTAATCCAAAGATGTATGTAACAGCAGATGAAAGTCATCGTGAAATATATTCAAAAATATTGTCGGAGGGAAATAAAAAAGAAATGGCGCGACTTTTTCTGTATAGGCTTCTTAAAACGTTATGGAGTGCGAGTAGGTGCTCAAACGCAAAATTTGGGAGTTCTCAGATACGGTTTCATATTATGCACGGATATTAAAGAATGCAACCATAAATAGTTGGACAATGAGAATCCAAGGTGTTCCGCTGACTGCTTCGGTCATTTGTTAAGGTGAAATTCGTTTCGAGATAGGGTTCAAAAGGTCAGCATTTCATTCGGTGTTCAATTTGGCTAACATATGCGTCAGTATATTATATGCATTTCACGTTTCTTTTGTGCCCATCACAGAAATACCGCTATAATGTATTTACCTACCATATTGCCATATCAGTTCCCCTCGAAAATGACTTATCAAAAAATGAAGATGATTGACGAAAAAATAAAGGAAGACATGATGTGTGCTTGGTGTTAAGAATATTCCCATCATCTTTGGCACACTTCACACATAAAAAGCCCTATTATAATATCATTTTGTTTTTGATGCGCTTTTTGAAAGTCATCTTCTGATACTCAGACCTTGTCTACGATTGACTTTCGTTTCGTAATGCCCTTTTAGAAGCACTGGTCAAGCTTACACACGCCGAAAATATTGAAATCATGAAATCTAGCAAGCTTTGTACCTTGATGAGTAACTACAGTTTTTTTACGTATGACCACCTGTGAAATGAGGTGTTTTATGAGAATTACTAAAACAATATACACGCGATATAGATCAAAGCGCTTGAATTACCTTCATTACCATAAATTAGTAGCAATAAATGTCAGAACGATGTTCTCCGCGAAAACGAAAAAAATATATGTACATCTAACTCGATATAATACAATGGAATTACTTTAATTGAAATGAATTCATAAATTATTCGCCTCATCAGTTTGAATTGTGAACTAGCTCGCTTATAAAACAAATTGTAACTCTCATGTTGACCATACTTCTTCGTGAATGCCATCGCATGAATGGAATTATATTCCCATTACATTGTGGAATTTTTTTCTGGAGTGCGCCAAAGGCAATTCAATAATCATGCGCTGATATTACAACCAGATGCACTGATACGAATGGTAGATAGATTTTTTGCGTATCAGTCGCTGAAAGAATTTTCTCATTATGAATATGAGAAAAACGTATTTTACGTTTGGGAGCAGCTAATCATTTCATCATAGGTGTCATATTCTGAGAAATAACTCATTGAGCGGAAGTCAAATTAAAAGTGCCGAAGGCACTCCTGCCTGTTGACTAGAAATCTTTCTTTCCTGCTCGGGGATCGAACTCGCAACCTTTCGATTGAAAGTCCATGGCTCTCTTTCTGAGCCACGGACATTATTATGGATCCAATATTTCAAGAAACTATTGTTGGTGCAATTCTAATTATCAAGTAATTAATTAGACAATAACTGTTCCTTCTTATTTACAGGGTGTTTCTCGAGTTTCCCTCAAGTCTCAGAAACTATGGATCAGGAAGGTAAACCAGAATCGGAGGTGAGGGAATTTCATGTCTCGTAAGTGAAGCTCTCCAATGGGATCTTCTGTTTCAACTGACCCACCAGTTTGAAGGATTATAAATAATTGGAGTAATTGGACAGACATTTGTTGTGAAGTTTAGCACTGGTAATTATTGTGAAATATTCTTCGAATCGATTCAAATCTATTCAACAAAATCGTGAGAGATCGTTACTGACAAATCAAGCCGAAGCTTATATTATTTTTTTCCTAAGAAGCAGTAACGCTCTCAGAAGAACAGATACTTTTAATGAAAAAAGTGTTTCAGAAAACAGAAAATCCCATGGAATTACCAGCTCATCCGTAGTCCTGATGTACCTGAAGAAGGTGCCTGGTCTTGAAGGTATTGTATGTAGTTTATGTCCATAGAAAATCTGATATTTTCCACTACCAAACGATTAAAAGTCCGATGCTCTCTTACTAAGCCACAGACATTATTATGGTTCCAATATTTCACTAACTAGTTGCTTTGTTTCCTTACAGAATGCAAGTTTGCCTGAGCTGAAGTCAGTGATGTGCCAGTAGACTGAAGTCAGTGATGTGCAAGGAGACTTAAGTTAGTGATGTGACAGGAGACTGAGATCAGTGATGTGACAGTAGACTGAAGTCAGTGATGTGCAAGGAGACTGAAGTTAGTGATGTGACAGAGATGAGATCAGTGATGTGACAGAGTGAAGTCAGTGATGTGCCAGAAGAGTGAAGTTAGTGATATGAGTAAAATCAGTGATATGATAGGAGACTGAATTCAGTGACATAAGACTGAAGTTAGTGATGTGCAAGGAGAGTGAAGTCAGTGATGTGCAAGAGAGTGAAGTTAATGATATGAGTGAATGAGTGAAATCAGTGATGTGATAAGAGACTGAATTCAGTGACAGGAGACTGAAGTTAGTGATGTGCCAGGAGACTGAAGTCAGTGATGTGCCAGGGGACTGAAGTTAGTGATGTGCCAGGAGACTGAAATAAGTGATGTGCCAAGAGACTGAAGTCGTGATATGCCACGAGACTGAGTTAGTGATGTGCCAGGAGACTGAAATTAGTGATGTGCCTGTGCCAGAGGGTCGCTCCAGTTATGGTTGCTGAATTTAGTCGCCGGTGTTGAAGGTCTTGGATCAAGGTCGTACTCCCTCGAAGAGTGGTTCCTAACATTTTTAATTTAAAATAATTTAAACCACACAAACTCGAACAAAAATATGTTTATTATGTAAAGTCAGGTTAGGAACCACTGCTCTACAGGGTTATGGGGCTCCAAGGGATCTCCCGATGCACCAGGACCACCTTTAGCCATCGGTGGAAGAGAAGGGCATCGTCGAGAGGAAGTCGTCAATGTGAGTTTGACCTATTTTTGTTTCTACTTTGGTTGAGGTTTGAATTATAAGGAATTCACCATGCTTGCTCTTAGACAATTGTGACCACTTATATAAACGTTGCCATTGGAGCTTTATTCAGCCAGTAATTTTTCGAATATTCAATTATCAAACTGTCTCAAGGAATATTCTCAAAAACATTGTTTTTCCTATGGGTGACTTCTCAGGTCAACAATCTCAAAAAATTTTCACTTTTAGACATTTCCCGAATATTATCAATGATGAATGTTAGTTTATTTATGTGAATTGTTTGAATTAGTGCAGAAAAAAATGATTTCACCAAGGAAATAGAAAAGTTGATCAGAGGTTTGATTGAGAGAGCAGTGACACTTTTTTGAGATTGTTGAATTGACGGAATAGATCGGAAAAACCAATGCAGAGCTGGTGAATTCTTTCTTTCAGGATTTTCTTCAAATTGTGGAGTACCTGAGGAACGCTGCTGAATACCCTGTTGGAGATTGTGTAGAACAATATTGATGATGAAAATAGTTCTACGTGTTGAAATATCATAAAAAACTGCATTTACGGACGCATCTAAAACATCGGCGGGCGCCTTTTTTTAGAGAAACCGTGAAAAACATTATCAATAAAATATCAAAATAACAGTTTGATAAGTGAGCGCGCGCTGACAAAATTTATATAGAACAGACGATGATGACCAAGTGTTTAAAATTTAAAATTATCATAGGTAAATCAACATAAACGTTGAGCCGAATATTATTGATCGGCTAAGAACAAGAAAACTAAATACGTCCGGAATAAAGCAAATCGGAAAGTTATGTAATAATCCATATTTGATGAGTAAAGTCCATGAATTAATAAAAGACTGTCACGTCGTAATCCGGAGAGTGAGGGTCAAAACCATTTGATAATATAAAGCTAGATAAGGAGGATCCCACCATCCACCTGTCATTTTTTATACCCAATTTTCCACAGGGTTGATCTGCAACAGTTCACGGTAACAACATCGAACTATGAGGATGTGAAATTAGAGCGGTTCACTTCTTTTCGGTTTATTTACTGCGAATTTGGGGAGGGTGGGTATCATTCGTCCCACAACAGACGAAGGGTTGGTAATCTCTTGTATGAAACAGCTTACTAACATTATCCTCAGCTAGTTTAATACTCAGCTGAATTACTTTTCCTGATATGGACACGAAGAATCTCATTGCCTGCTGTCTCGCTATGGTTATTTATAAGTAATCGTTTGAACGCGTAGCACCATTTACGTTTGACTATTACGCATGTGCGATAATGGGACAAACTTGTTCTCTTTGTGCTGCAACCATTTAGATAATGATTGAGATTGCTATTTATTGTTGAAAGATATCTTCATTTTCTTGGTATAACATCCGTCGCCAATTTGCCAATATAAGCCGTCGAATCCATCGCTTTCAAAACGCCTCCAATCGTAAATCCTCTCATAGTTTCAGTATTTTTTTTTGAAAATGAGAGTTTGCACAAAATTACACAGTCATCTTTCATCTGAGAGCATGCACTAAATGAAGCCAGAAGCTCAATATTCCACACTGATAATGAAGTTATTTCCTTCTTCGTAGCAGCCACTGATGTTCTTCTGCTTTTTGAGAGCTCGTTCCATTAAATATGGCCAAAATTTTTGTTATTCAATATCTCAGACAAAACGAAACCAATCGAAAAAATTTTGCGGCTTTTTGCTTCGCGAATGTGCAATACAAACGGAGTACACCCTACGTGATATCATTTCCCCATTTCCGTCGGTTTGAAAGAAACTGCACTTGTTTAGCTTAAGCGGAAGTAGTTACCGTCAACAACTGCGGCGCATTCTTAGCAATTCAGCTAATTCAACATGAAATGAACATCAATCAAACAATTTTATCTGACCCTAGTTGTTATCCGGCGCAATAAAATAGCTACCGAAGAAAATGGCCTATGGCGGTTTAATGCAAATTAGAGCATGATTCGAAAAAAAAGACCCCATAGGAGCTGAGCCAAATTTGCATGAGATTTGATCGTGGGAGAGAGCAGCGCAAATGAAAACACCAAAATGTAGAAAAACGATGGTAATTCATGTATCGTAGGTTAAGAAGATACCAATCTAGGGGACTCTGTTCAGACTTTCATATATCTTATTTAATCGAATTAAACCAGAGGCGGTTGGCTGCACTTTCAATGAAAATGCAGATTCACGTATTTGATATAACACATATTTTTTTCTTGGAAACAAAATTCGCTGCAGATCTAACTGAATGGATAAATGGAGATCATTAATGGGATTGTGAAGGACATAATTAACATTATTGTTCTTGGAAACACGAATTTCATTATTTTGCGCACTTTCCGGAAAAACTGTACTATAGTTTCGACGCAATGCCTCTTTATTTTCGAATTTTGAGTACACAAGGGTCTGAAACGACTAGGTGAGGTATTTATAACTATTTAAAATCATCATCATTTATCGTTTAGCTATTTTTTCTTTCCCTGAATGGGATATCATCCTAGAGAAGTAAACAAAGAATGTTTCAGCAATAATTTCCATAAATTCTCGCGAATTTGATTTTTGAGTAGCAGAGGGTATTAGATCAGATGATTTTGATACACCTGTATTTTCCGTTTACAAACAAAAACTGGTTTCCCTTGGGAGTCCGAACCTGCGATCTAATATACATATTCATGAATTGGTCTGGTTTAGGGCGTTTCTGACCAAGAAAGTCTGGAGTCTCCAGAAGATTAATATTAAGATGCATTAAGGAACGGTATAGAATTTCTTGTCCTGCCTCCAATAGTTTTCTCAGCTATCTGATATTTTCCTTACTCGACTAACTTTTCTACTCCAAATTTTTCGTCATTCTTAAGAAATTATTTCCAATTATTCTGTTGATGAAAAAGTTTTAAATTCATTGTGCTATTTCCATTGTTGTTCTATTGTTTCTGAAAGCATTCGAGATGTTTCCTGAAGACTGCTGATGAATGCTTGCCGAAACATAAAAAAATGAAAATTGAGGAAAATATAACCCTAATGAAGCTGGGATGACTAATAGAGACACTATAGCTCTATTCAATCCCCTTTTTTCGTATTAGCATCTTTAGTTCAACTCTGAAAACTTTAAGTTTATTTTACAAATCCTTTGAGAGTAACCATGTTTATTTCCGATACCTTAAATACGGACAATACCGAATTCGACCACGAAAAGTAGCTCAGATAAGTTCTTGGAAACAGATTAATTACGAAAACGATAACCTTATCCCCTCATTTTCTCATTTTCATAATGAAGAAAAACAGCATAATAGTCCTAGAGCTCGTCCTAATGGAATATAAAGTGCCTTTACAATTTGGGAATATTATTATTCCAAAAAAATCGGAACAAAGCAAGGACGATTCCTTAATATATTCGGATAAGAACAAGGATTCCCGAATGCCATTTGTTAAGTAAGCGACACTCCAACAAGCTGGACCAATTAGTGGAATCGATGGAACACTTAGAGGGAACACTACTTCATCAAAAACTTTTTGTTGCTTTTCTACCTACCCCTCAGATAATACTAATTATACTAGAGATCTATTAGATTAATTGGGCGGATCTTGTTTTGCGGTTATTTGGTAAGTTGAAACTCTGGGTATAACTCGCTCAACGCGTAGCATCTCAATTTCATGAAAAACGGTTCTCAGGGAAGGAAATTTATGTCACAAATTTTCCGTTTCGTTTTCTCAGTATTTCGCAACATATCGAGAATATATTTGTATATCTTTTATATAAACAACTTCCTGACCGACAATAGGTGGAAACTCGTTATATTTGAAGGGTTTCATTTCGGGTTAACTATACAAATTTTATCTGTTTCTGATAAAGCACAAAATGATAGAGGTCTTCGCTTTGTTATTCTAGGAAAGGAGGAAAAATCCCGAACAACTTCGATTCACAATGTCAGAACAGAGAATCTGACCCATTTTCTCAGATGGAATTGAACTGAATCAGAAAAGCGCAACATTGGCTGATAGATTCTGAATTCAGTTATAATTTTTCAATTGTGTTACATCATCTGAAATTATGCCATGTTCAAGATGGTATTCAAGTAACATACTTGGGAAGAAACCAGTTGATATGAGTTCCCTAAAGTTCGGGAATCAGAAGCAAAACAATGGTCTCTCGTAGAAGAGATCATTCTCTTCAGTAGAAGTCCGAATGAAAGGCACATTGGCAGAGTTAATCAGATCTGGGACATTCCCGAAAGTTACTGACAACTGATTTCTAGTAAGAAACAGTGTAGATGTAGAGGAGTAGAAAAAACTCATGCGTGTCTTAGGCCAGGAAACAATTACTTCATCCAGTTACAGAACTGATCCACCAGGAGGCAATGAAAGGGCAATCTGATTATTACCTTTTTATAATAAGAAGATAATAAGAATGTTCACCTTCAGCTGAATGCATGAATTTCGAATGGAAAAGCAAGAAAAACGAAGGAATTCATTCTCGTCGTCAGTATTTCATTGTGGTCTCCGAAAGAATAATCCGATGTTGAGATACGCCGCTGATTCATCCGCGAGTTTATCGCTCGAGCGATTTTCCAAGTTCAGCATTGAAATCAAGGGGGTTGACTTCGTGGAGCTCTTGCGGACAGGATTTAATACGTAAAATGTATGACTACGAATCGGCTCGGTAGTTTTTGAATTACAAATCTTGGGTATTAAGGGTCTCCTCCGATCTGGGGGGAGTTGCTATGCGACGAACCGTAGTCAGCTATCATTAAAAAACGCGATATTTCGAGTGTTTTCAGTGGGCGCAATTCGACCCTTCCCTAGATGACTCCTATCGGCACTCCACTGACCGGAACATGCCGCTTCGTTTCTCAAGAACCTGTACAAGTCGAGGGGGCACAACCCCTTTTTCAGGAAGAAGGAAGGCTTCGATGTCACCGTGCCATTTTGGACGATTTTTTTGAGGGCTTTCGCAAACAAAAGCGCTCGCTTGTAACCAATTGTGGCAGCCCTGGTGAAGGGGAAAATTGCAAATTGCCGATGCTCTGAGCCTCTGTCCAGGGATCTTGTCCCGTATTTAAGAACGACGGTTTTAATTCGACAATTTCAAGTGCCTTGAAAGGATCAAATGATCCGAATATTAATCAGGTATTTTTTCTTCCGGGCGAGTTTAACAGTGAAATTCGCTGCATGAAGAGAAAACTGGAAAATTCGAAGAACCAGTCATGGTTCGAAAGTTTTTAGTGCCTCGATCTCACAATAACAAGTGTCAGAGAAGAACGATTAACTTTTCAGTAGACACTTGACCATTCAGCTATTTAATTGCCATTTATGAGTAATGTTCCAACTGTTAATTGGTCCTGAAAGCATTGTGGAAACTGTCACATTAAAATATTATGGAGCTTGACGAGCTTTCACGCCAATGAATTTCCTCGGAAGTGAGAATATTATGTCTGAAATAGAAATAGTTGAATCAGAGTCGGGTTCAGATCTGCATTCATGAAATGTTTAAGTTAGGAGTTCTTCGTGCTAGTGCCCTGTTCATGGCAGATTTCCGTTTCATTTTCTCTTCACGGCAACAAGGAAAAAATCCATTCGGGTCAACTTATTTCCCCAAGAGGAAGTTTCGAAAATACAGTGTTCTTGTTTCGAGTGAAAACAGTTTACTTTTCCGTATACATTCAGCTCAACTCAGCAATATTTCGTTCTTTCTGTTATTTTGAATTCAGGAATAAAATGAGTATCAAATTGATGTTGAGTACAATGGAATGTCGAAGCTTTTGCAGGGATCTTTTGCGCGCACTATCGTAATGAGGTCATTATCAAGCTGTTTCCCTTTTTTGTTTTTCCAGCACTTGTCCCTGTTAATTGTGGCTGTACGTTGTCACACAGGTAGCAAATAATTGATTCCAGACATCGAATGTCCTTTGTTCGTATCGCCTAGGACTTTTTTTCAATCTCGTTACCTAGATACTTGTTTACTCAAAAAAATCGACAACTGCCTGGAAGTCGATTTGTTAGCAATTCTGGACGATTCATTAAAATGGAATGGAGAACAGGGAAGCGGAAAAAATAACGTGATTCGTCAGTTCTCATCACTCTTGGCAATGCAATTAAATACAATCAAATTAAGCTTTTTCATAAATTGTATGTGAGGCGAACTTCAAATTTCTGCCATACGAGAAAATGGATGGAAGTTTTCGAAAAATTAATTACAATTTTTTAAATTTATAAACGTTGTTCTCTGAAATAAGATTAAACTGTTCGGTGTTCCGTACTATACAGAGAGTTATAAAACTTGCGTTCACCGCCTAATCATTTTATGGAGTTCAGAATGATGATATTCGAAAACTCTATTAAATGTGTGTTCTAGTTCGCATCTGAACCCTGAAAGAGCATGCATAAATGAGATGCATTTTATTGGCTTTTGCATTAGGGTAGTTTCCAACATGAATCATTTGTTTTCAAGTGGAAAGTTTCCGTTCCACATAAAGGTTGAAGTTTAAATTTTCAGGCTGATCCTTTTTCCATTTTCAATCATCAAAAAGTTCATAATTGTTTTTAGGTGATTATTAAAAGGCTTGAATCAAACTGAATCTTTGCAATTGGATGTTCGTATTCTTAGGGCCGGCGGATGGATTGGACGAAAAGTAATTTAAAATGGCGTATGTTCTCGGCTATTCCATAAATCTTAACCTTTTCATAGATTGAATCTAACACCATTCACTGATGATTGTCTTCTTTTTGGTGGTGCCGGAAAATAGGCGCGAACAATTTGCGAACCGGCTGATTTGCATTTTAATTTAGAGGGTGAACGAAATTTCATTCTCTTGTAACAGGTTGCTGTCTCGAGGCGGTTATTATGTCTTTAAATGCGACTAACACGCTTCCATACGCGATTTTGGACGAGTGATTCTTTCTTTTGTGTTCGGGCCGCCTGTTGGAACGTGTCTTCGAAGGAATCAAGTAAGCCATTTCAAGTAGGCTGTGAAACCTATGCATTTTGTTGTACAAATGAAAAGTTCATTTATCGAAAGCAAAAAATAGAAATTTTTCCATTTGTTTCCCTAAATAGGTCCATAAAAGAATGAAGAGCCAATTACCAAGTATATTTAACCACCTGGACCGAGCTCTGTCATGTTGTTTCGCGTTAAATAAATCTGACAAAAATATATCAAAACGAGATGAAAGAAAACTATCGTTTTATTTTCGTTTCAACGGTCGTTTGTCACTCCTAACTCATTATAAAAATATTCTGTGCTATATCGTTTCAAAGAGCGGAGCTCCGAAATCATTCACAAATAAACCAGGCGTTATTTGAAACGTCTTTTCAACTTTGCCCAAGGTAATCTTTAAATCTTCAATAGATAAATTCGATTCTGACAACGCATAGTGTAAGAATAATAAAACAAATTATGTTTATTTTATCAAATCACTCATCTTTGCTATTTCCGCGATAATATTGTGATTGGCTTTCATAAATAGCGAAATTTGGAAAAAAACAAAGACAGTTTGATAATTCGGGTAGATTAAAGCAGCAAGTATCAAAATTTTATTATTTTCTCGAACAATGATCGTTTTAACTAATTCTTGGCATGAAAACAAATTCAATAGTTTGTCGTATGTTTCTTATATCCAATTATTCGTTATGAATAAATCGTTTTGTATTGTTGAGCAGGTATTTATTCCTCGCTGAAGTTCCTGCCGAGGCCAGAAAAGTATAAAAAACTAATTAATGAGAATTTGCGTACCAATCATGGCAACTGAAAAATAGATATCCATTAATTCTCATCTTTTTATTTCTAGTATTTCATCAATTGTTTCGCATCTGACGCGTACCATTCATGATATCTCCGTAATTATCCTCTGAAAGAGTTTTATAATTATTCCCTCTTCGATCTATAGAGAAAGGAATATGTCCGTCGTTCAACATTTTCTGCTTATCATGTTGACAGCAGGGGACCAGCTAAGCAATCATTAAAAGTATAACTTTCGTACAGCCCAATCTCATTAACACCTCCGTCAGTTATCAGACTTCTTTCGGTTTTTCATCCTTACGCACGAATGCTCAACACGCACAATGTCTTCATACACGTTCACTTACTATTTTTTATTTGTTTTTTGCTGAACAAGTTTTAGTATGGATAGAATATGTTCAAAAATTCGCGTGATATCCACATTTTTCTTCAAAATATTAATTGATTTGATTTTTTATTTACCTCACATCGGTTTGAGGACCAATTTATTTCCGTTGGATTGTGACAGTGAAAACAAAATGAAACTATCGTGTTTTGGTACGTAAACAAATGCACTAATTGCTGGAATATCTTAGCTATGTCAACGAAAGAAAGAAAATAGAGGATAATTGTACGGTCCATGGTATAAATTGAATGCGTTCCTTCCTAGAAGCTGAAACATCTGGCATCTGATGTTTTTCTAATTGCCGAAGTATTACCGACATCCATTAATGATGTTATTCGAGATCTAACATCCCTCTGAAACAACCCCAGTCATTTGAAATACACGTAAACATGCGAACAATTAAGATATTTCTAGCGTGTAGCTTGGGAAGGGGAAAAAAGCTGAAATGAATTCAGCGGAATATATTAGACCAATTAGTGGTGCAGTCTTCAAAGCGTATGTCACTGGTATAAGAATGACGTAGTTTTACGAGCAAAAGACACAACATAAGTGAGTGAATAAATCAGAATATGGTGCGCACCAAAAAGTAGTATTGCCACTTCTTTGTCGGCTGAAAGTGCGTTAATCTCGACCGAGAAACACATGGACAGATCATCGGAGTGGATTCTCTATCGAAGAGTTTTTGTCTTACGATAACCTTAATGGTGTATAGTGCACCTCTGCATCAGTTCTTCTTCAGAAAATGTCTGAAGGAATAGTGGAAGTATTAGTACTATCGACTGCGAAGTGATTTTGATTTATGTCTGATGACAGCCCATTTTTAACAATTCTTTTATTCGTTACCTGCTGTAAATCTTTACCTGCCTTCCTTCTCTCTATGCGAGTAAGATAAGAACTCACCTGAAATGAATAAAATACTTTAGACAATGAAATTGAAATCTTGAAAAAAATAATAAGCAGCATAGCTATGGAAGATAGTAATTGGGTGAAATGAGAGAAATTTAATCGAATGAGGAAACGTTCAGATAAAAAAATTTCCCTACTTTCGATCGAGCATCGGGCCCCGGCAGGTTCATTCATTTTTCAAGAGATCCCGCTTTGATTCAGTTCAGATCCCATAATTTCGAATATCTCACGTATATTTCAGTGCCGCGGAAGCTGACGATAACGTGTTTTTCGGCCTGCCATCTTATATTAAGGGCTCTCGGCCTTCTTTTTAGAAATATACTCGAGAGTAAAGAAGCAATTAGGACGAAAACGAAAGTGTTTCACTTAATTCAACGAATACGAGATATTTCACATCAAAGGATCGCGCTATGCACCAGATTTCACAGCCGGCATCACTGCGATATGGGCCAAAACGAAATTAATCATAAAAGAACGGCGAAAGTGGCCATCGGTGCACGGATATGGAATTAACTCTACAGGGTGTCCTCAAAAACGACACTTCTGTTTGATAGAACGGAGAGAATACATCAAATATTTGATCAATTCATTATCTTCAGGCCACAAACTTCGCCTAATTTGGAAAAAAACAGATAGTCGGGCAAAACGATAGCTGTTTTATTCCCGGGAATAAGAGCGCGAATGTAAAAGCTATCTGTTTATTGGTAGGAGATATTCTTTGGAATAAAAGTGTCGATTTTTGTAGTCGTCCAAATACCACATTTGTTAACAAGTCCAACTTTTCACGTCAATCTAGGTGGAGTTTTCATGCCAGACTTGATGTCAGGCTGATGATGTATTCTAACAAACCCAAGCTCGTCCTGAAGAATGTCTCCTTATTTATAGAGCAACTTCTGAGAAATCTGGCTTTAAAATCCAGACCTCACAGTGTTGAATTAACAAACACCAAGTTTATTATTCCTTCTTATACTATTTATTTTAACACATTCTACACTGTACAAATATATGTTATAGAATTATGTCTTTTTACGTAATCTGTGTACCTTTTTCGATTTGAACAGATTCAATAGGGGATGGAAATTGAACCGAGTTAGAAATCAGATAAACAAGTGATTAAAACAAAGCAACGGTATTCGTGATCTAAATTAATTATACCTCGTTACGCATTTTCTGAAAAAAAATTAGACGCGAAAAATTCTTCTGAAAGCTAGAACATCTTTGGAATTTTTGAGAGAGAAAGTTGAGCGAAAAATACATTTGTCGGTTATTTCTGGATTTAATGGTCACAGCGAGCTTCATATGTCGAGAGGTGAGTCTGGGGTAGACCATTTTTCACTTATTATTAGAAAACAGATAGAGATAAGGCATTGTTAGCCGAGGATGGGCGGTGCTAAGAGCCAAGTCTGAAGATGTAAATTCTTGAGAAACCGGCCGACGAATTGACATGTTATTAACGTATTACCCAAGTGTTTGCTATTAGCGTACACTTTCGAAAGGTATATTGTTTCTCGTTGCGTCTTTATTATCTAGTAGTGTGCGAGTTCGTGGGATAAGAGAACGATAACTATATTATTAATGAGACTCGGCCTGCTATTACTCACAGCATCACTGAGGAACTTTAACATTATTAAAAATACCACAGTGTAGAAACCGTTTATGTACTCAGATTTTTTACCATTCGATGTGGGAAGCATTTACCATCAATTAAGGTGCATTATGTTGCAATTAAGACGTTCAATAATCGATTGACGTCTATATTGTGGCTTGAGTATACCTACTCATCCACTCTGTTCAATTTTCATGCCGATAAAAATTTCAAACTCTGAAAAATCGACCTGATAGTGGGTTGGTTTTTATTATTTTCCACTGACACTGTTTCAGGTTTCTACCAGATGACTCATCGTTTAAGCCAGTCCTTTGAGCATGTCCACTACATTTAAACGCTCAGATATTGTTCTTTTCGACAGAAATTCTCCTTATTCTTCCTTTTATATCATTCTGCACTTTTTCTCATTGAAACCATTTCATTTGGATCTAAGTATCTGATTTTTGTTCGCAACCTTTCAGACTTTTGGAAAAAGTATATTGGAGTGAAAATAAGATACGTTCGTGTAATATTTACACCTGAATTGTATATCAGAGGGAATCTACTAGTTCATAATAAATTGGAAACTGAAAAAGAGTAATGAGGAAATAAATAATCATATAAGGATCAAACATTTCAGTTCCGGAGGAGTTGTAATGTTAGTTCGATTCGCCGACACTTCGTCATTCGCAATTCCCCTTTTCCTCTCGGATTTTTCCAACAGAGACGATCGTAGCAATCTGTTTCGATGGCATGTAGTGGCCGGTTCTATTCCGAAGCATAGTAGTTCGTTTTACACTAATTATACGAGTATTACGGTAGAAATTTGTTTTATAAATGAAGACTGGCTGCATACGTACAAATGACTGAATAAATAATCAACCTAATGGAATAATGGAACGGTCGGATTCGAATGGTTTTCACCGTTTCATGAAATATCTAGAGTTTATACGTTCGATCCAAAAACGAACATCACTACCGATTTGTTTCCATGGCTTTGGTAATCGCTGCAAATTGGAACACTATATATGCAATAGGAAATCCCAGAAACGTGAATGAAGAGGAATAGCACGATTTTTCAGAATTCCAACCAACATAAATATGCTGGTTACTCCTTCGGTTCGAACAAAAGTTTGTCAATAACGTTCCCAATTTTTCATCATCGATTTCCACGAAACTATATCGGAAAGAGTTTAATTTAGGATGTGGAAAGTAATCAGAATGAAACATTCCCCGAAAAAGCAGAATTTCCTCCCAAAAAAAACTTGAATCATTCTGAGAGGACGTTGAACAATTAATATTTCTTATCAATCGATTAATGTCGCCGAATTATCACTACTCAAGATTGTTCGGAAATGTTATTCTGCCCAGTAAGTTTAATAAATTTGCCCTTAGAGTATTTCGCGCTAAAGAAAAAATTAACATAAAAGAGCGCAGCGTTGAAGAAGAGCGAAAAATAGTTACCCAAATGAGAACTGTTCAAACAACCTTCCTAACGTGGAAGAGGTTATTGATCTATCTCATCATCATCGATATACGGTATGGATCTATTAATTGATCTCGCCAGTGGGGTACATGAAGTGGAAGGGCGTTAAATGCTAGGGCACCGAATTCCCAGTACAGTATCGGCCTATAAAGAATTCCTCGACAGTCCTGAGGCTTGTGTTGTACCGAATACAACAAACTGCAAGCAGTACAAGTCGACGGTCGATGCCCCTTACTTGCTCGACGATCTTAACCCAGAATCCTTTACCTTCTATACTATCCTATCTCATCTATATAGTTATATCACCTTGTTCCCAGTGACGGGGACCATGCCCATGTAATTGACCATCTCAACGTTTTTTCAATAACCACTGAATTTGTTGACGAGTATATTTTCAGAGAATCCAAAATTTCGTTGCGGTTAAATGTTCAATGCCAATTAAAGCAGTACGCGAAAATTTCTGGGAATTGCATTATCAAATTTTATCGTTATATCAAATGAAATTCTAATACTGCCATGAAATACCTTCTGGTTGAAATGAAATGTAATATGGCGAAGTTAATGATCATGCAAAATTTCGAGGTGAAAGTCTCATTGCTCCACAAGAACGAAAGCTCAAAGCAACTGCTCAGGGCTTTTCTTAAATTTAATTTTACTCTATATTTCCATAATTATGTTCATTGTTTTAAATTTTTTTTTTCTGCGGACGTTATGTCATATATGTAAAATGAAATCAAAATAGCTTTTCGATTGAGAGAGAAAGTTGAGAAACACTTTTTTATTTTGTCTTAAATATTCGAAAGTAGTGTCCACGCCACTGAGATCGGCTTATTCTACCTGCTTCTACCTCTTTAACCGTATGGTTGGATACACCCACCATATACATGAAACACTATGTTTTATTATGTATTAATTCAGATACAATGTGTGAGAATTCGTAGCTTTAGGTGAGGATCGAAAATTTACACATACATGGCGTTTCTTAAGTTTTCTAATGATCTCTACACAACGGGTAGGCAAGTTTTCTCATACGAGAATTACGGACGGTATCGCATGGAATTGAAGGAATTTTCGCTCAAAGAAATACGAAATATAATATTTTCTTATTGATAATATTTGAGCGCTCGTTCTACTAAAACAAGTGCTATATCGTTTGAACAAATGTCTGTAGTTTTGTGATTGAAGATTTATATACTGAATGTTCATGCAGAATCTCGAAAGGATCGCATCATCATAACCAAAGAATTAATTTTTTTATTATTATTATACTCGTATTACATATTTCATTTTTGAATAATTTCCAGAATATAATTCGATCGTGCTAAGATTTCGCATTTAAATATTCAGTATCAATCTCAAGTCCTACACAAAATTTTGAGGTAATAGCCTCTTTGCTCCAGCAATGAACGAGCGCTCAAAAGCACCTGCTCCTGGCTCTTCTCAATTTTTTCAAACGGTTTAGTACTAGCAATTGAGAAAATCATAATTAAATTACGATTTTTAACGAAATTTTGAAATCTGACTATCTGTAAATACGTTAACTGAATATTGCAAGAAAATGTAAAATTGAACTGAATATAAGCGTATCTCGAAGACTTAAACCAGTCTCCATAGCATTTGCAAGGAGCCAGATCAGGCCAGCAGCAGGGACTTGATTAATTTTCACACACAGCCGCAGCCAGTGCCACTTCACAAGTAGAATTTAAATCGCGGGGCTCACTTTTGCTTTGATTTTCCCCCCATAAAAATTAAATTGTGTCATTTTAAAAGATTCGTGTTTGGCTAAGGCAAAAACAGCATTTTCGCCGTTTATGGTCCCAGATTCCTCAGCTTTGTTCTAGAGGCTAATTTAAAACTGAAATCGTTTTATTCTTTACCGACACAGGGCGTAACAAAAATCTTCTCTTCTCAGTAGCAGAGTTCTGCACATTATGCTTGAAAGGTAAACCTCTTAGAGAAAATACGTTATGACTTTTTTTAATGAGTTGAGCTTGTTTTCCTTCGAGAATAATGTTCAGGATTTTATCTTATAGTGTTCAGAAATTCAATGTCGTATTCCGATTTTTATAATTGTTGAAATTTGTTGTTTATCTTAATGGCGTTCAGATGTTTCTGAACATAATATGTTATGTTCAGAAATTCCATCTACTATTAGAATTGAAAATGTTATTTTCTTATGGTGTTCAGAAATTTCATCTTCTGGTATTGCTCAGAAATGTTGTCTTATCATGTTCAGAATATGCAATTTCTATTTATTTATTTATTGAGTTCATAAATCCTTCTTGTGGTCTTCGGAAATTTCATCTTTCTTTGGTATTCAGAAATTTCTTCTTCTTCATCTTTTTGTAGGCTCATAGCCTACAAAGTTAGGAATGTCTTCTCTAATGTTCAGAAGGTTCATGTTTTGATGTTCAGAAACTTCGTCTTCAAAATTTGAAATAATCAGGGTGAGCTTAAGACTTGAATAGGGAAGTTGAATTCACTAATGAATAGAATGAGACCAGTTCGAAAGCTTTCATATTGCTAAGAGCTTTGCCCTCTACATAAGAGAGCGGAGAGTGATTGGATACGCCACTGTCCACATCATTAACAACTCTAACGAAGAGTATTCGAGACATGCAGATAAAAAGTCTCCAATCTGTCTATAGGACATTTTCGTTGGTCATTTTATTTTTGCAATGTTCGACAAGTCCTGATGGTTCCAGTTCGGCTTTTCGAACGTACAATTTAATCCACTCAATTGAATGCGGCGGATGTTGTAATTTTTGCACCCTTTGTCAAACAGGCGGGGACATCGAGTCTCAAGGTGGACCCTCTGTGTAAGTGTGTGAAAAATAGGACGGTCTGTTGTTAACTGAAGGAGTGTGGCACGTCGTTCACTTTTTATCACGCTGTCATTTCGAAATTCTGTTCGTCCGACGTACCTCACTATTATCATTTCACATTTTGAGGAATTGTCGCAACGAATTCAAATACATTAGTTTTTACTTTGATATCAAGCACCTCAGACTTTTCTAATATTGTATTTCATTGGAAATCAATAAATGATATTTTGCGTGTTCTTTCCTAAAAACAGGTGTTAATCTAAAATGTTGTCTTTTTCCAAACGAAAAGTTGCCTTTATTTGGTTAAACCAAAAAATACAGAAATCAAAACTGATATCAATGAACTTATAGATAAATTCGAAATTTCCATCGACAATATTCATCATTACTTCTCGTACCCTGATGAAGATCTGAAGATTTCATACTGGAATCTCCCGGAGATACATGGCCAGAAAAAAATCCGCCACTAGCGTACGACCTGATGCATATATTAGATAAAACCCGAAAAGAATCCTCAGTACCTGCGGCGCAAAATTTAATTGAATAAATCAAATCTATAATTAAGTAACTGATCGAATCAGTTTTATTAATTATAATCAAATAAATAAATTCACGTCGGGTATCGGTAAATCGCTCGCTAAATAGACTGAACAGTGGGCGTGTTTTTCGAAAAAAAAAATGCCAAAGGTACGCGAAATAATTCATATTCAAATGATGGGCGATAACGTACCCATTCAAAGTTTTGCTGGTAAAAAACGAAAATTATTTTATTACTTATTGGAATGGAATCGATCCGGAAAAAGAAAATTAAGTTGAAAGATTTTACAAATGCGTGTTCGAAATGTGGCAATTGTCTGAATTCGGCGAAATCCAGGAAAAGGTTTTCGATGGCCAGCAAAATAAACAAAACTAACCGTATTTTGTAATCGGGTTGAGAGAGCATGACTATCGACAATTGTGTGGAATTCCGAGTAGCCTCGAACGTTTCTGGCTTTCTAAATATACGTAATAGATTTTGACTAGGGCCGAATTGCGGAGGCGTCGAAAATAAAAAGATGAAATTACGCGAATGCGAATGGCGCAATGCAATTGAAATGTTCCAGGACATGATGTTTTAAGTGGATTCAGGTGTCTCCCTCTGAATTCCAGATAACGCAACGTCCGATTTATGAAGCTTAGGTTCCGAATAAATTCCGATTTCGAAACTTGTAAATTTAATGTTTATCTTCGATTGAAGACCAGTCCAAACCGTCGTTTTTATCTGTTGCCCGAAGATATAGGTATACGCCGCAGATCGAGCGAACGGACGAGTTTCATTTACTGAAATATCGCGCGAATTTATGTAAAATCTGAGAAATGTTCGACACTATTTGGTGACGAAAGTAATTTCTTAATTTTTTTCGGCCGATACAGAAAAAGTGTCGCTATAATCCTCGACTGGTATATAAGCAGTCTATATCGCATTAGAGGGGAATCGTATCATACCCTAAAATGAACTACAAGTGCCATTCACGGCAATTACCAACCCCACACCACTTGAAATTAGTAATAGAACGAATGTACCTGAAGGGTTGATCCCTCTCGGTATCAGGAATCTATAAATTCAAAATTGACAGGCACATTTCAAATGGAACGGTAACGTAAGCATACCTTCATCTGCAACCAATTTATATTTATCGATTGACACAATGGGTTATTTTAATTTTATTGCTATGTTTGAATCACTCCAGTGAATCACAGGGCCGATATGAGGTCAGAATATACTTTACTGTTCGTCCGCCTATATTTTACAAGTATTTATAAGATATGCATCTCTTACCAACAAATTTATGTTCATGAGAATACGAACCGCGAAGAATTTTCTATTTTCCAACTGGTTTGTTATTTTTCGATATACATTGATCATTGTTCACTTGCGTTATGTGGATCATGGTCTGACAACACTGAATATCGTTTGCGTATTTTACGATTCGAAAGCCATGAATATGGTGAAACATATACGGATATTTTTTGAGCAGCCTCGTTCATAAAAGAAACACGTATGGTTTTGTTCTCAGGACTAAGGATAACGATCCTTTGGCAATTGGTCATATAAGGCGGTGAAACATGCCATTCAACTGGTACAAGTTTTCGCTATTACAATTCAATAGGTTTTTATGGAATGAAAGGGGTAGATCTTGTTTGGAAACATTTACCATAGCGAAGAAATAATTTTACGTTTGAATAGCTGAAGGATTTCCCCGGTGTTGATAGTATCGTTTGCGCTGAACCCACTGGCAACCAATAACCTGCTCTACCAATAACGTTTGTAATCCAAGTTGAGGTTATCCAAGCAGAATATTCGGCCATAAAATCAGTTTCCTATCCCGTATTGGAATTATTGACGAGAATCTTCGGTCTCTTACTTTTCGGCAACCCTCCACATCACGTTTTCGGTTTTCAACTTTCACATTTCACTTGTCAATCAATATCACGATATTTAAGCAGGATGTCTTCGGAATGCTCATCATCAGCCTGACGTGGCTTCTATGGAAAGGAGGATTTATGTCTTTTCGCTCTCCATTCTGTTATTTTTCCTGCGGAAATAATAACAAACTCGGTAGAGGAATCGTAATCGCATCACTGCATGAGATTTAATAAAATTCTCGTGGTATTTTTTTCTAAACGTGTTGCGTCTTGTGAAACCGTAAATTCTGCTGAAGAAGGAAGTTCGTATTATATCAGTTGCCAGGCAGCGGATGCGATATGAAGAATTTTTGTTGGTCTTTTTCGAAGTCAGGAAGATGAGGTGGAAAAAAGGACATAAATATAACCAAGGACTCATATGGAGAATATATTACCTATGACATTCAGGAACAACCAAATAGAAGGTCAGTCAACAGATCTGTCACTGGGGTTGGAATTGATCACACATTTGAAACAGAATGAATCACATTTTGTTTTCTAGTGGTCGGTAACGCCTCAAAGTTACGGTAACATAATGGACAAATGGGTTGAGTTTGTTCAATGATGTACGAAACAACAAGGAATCGAGAATAAGACGAATAACCTGTCGTTCTAGCGAGCCTTGTAAACATGGTGTCACTGAAGAGAAACAAGGAATGATTATGGACGAAACAGGTATTCCTCTCGGACTTCTTTCTCCCATTTTGTTCATTAAGCTAATAATTAACAGCAGGCTGATTATCGAATAATGAATGGCCCCCGCCAGTGCTTGTGCATGGGTTATAATATCTTAAAAAAGTTTCGGAGACCCCATTTGAAGCCGACACTGAGTGAGTTAATGATCTTGCATTTCATCAACAACACTTTGTTATTTTCAAGTTCCAACCGATAACCAAATGGGATATTCATATTGAATGAGCCAACCAGGAATTCGACTCTGCCCAGGGGCGTAGCAACTCAAAAATCATCGACAACACCTCTTCAACGTCCCACGAATATCTCGACTAGTTACTGTTCAATAGGTGAATTTCAGGCGTTGCCCATCGACAGATTGCGAACGATTTCAATTCCAAGTGACAAACCTTGAACCTGATCTTCCTCTAGATATTCCTCTTTATAACCTCTTTGAGAGTTATAAATATTTCGTAGATATTTGTTACCGGATAAATTTTGTCATAAACATCATCACAGTTTTTCCTAGTGAGCTCTCTCTATATCTTCATTGAATACCTTAGTATTCGAAAGATTTTTTCCAGAGAGAATGACAAAATTCACCTTTTATTTGAGTAGGAAACTCATGTCATATAACATAATGTAAAGGTGTTGGAATTGACAGCTTCCGTGTATGAACATTTCTCCGAAATTCGGCATCGTCTAAAAATATATGGGCCATTTGCTTTGGTTCTAAATCGATGTTGACTTAAACTGCATCATCCAACAGGAAGTGAGCGTTCGGTCTTTCCTGGTGTAATTTGCCTCTGTTGTTGTGTTGTTCTGTTGTATGGACGGAACGAAGTCCGAATCCGTTTCGGCTAGTCTCGTGTTCCTCTTCATGCTGCCCATTCTTAATGTCCATAAATAAAAACGCCATCTGTCAGAATAAATTACAAGGGTAAGTTGTAAGCAGTAGTAAATCCAATCATAACCATGGAACAGAAATTCTCCATGGCATTGTGTTCAACAAGCCATAATTCAATAATAATAAAACTCAAACATTTATTTATGCCGATATTAATCATTAGATTAAATTTTACACCGTTTTTAGTGCTCTCTTCCACTCCAGCACCATTAGATAATGGTTAATTTTTATTATGGAAAAACCATAACCGACCATTCCATTGAATGCATTGCTCAGCTACCTAGAAAATTTGTTTATATTCTGGTATCTGATTTCGAATCGAGGTATTTTTAATAGAACTGGCTGCACGCAAATTGCAATTATGCCAGAACAAATATAGTTAGCGATCCGTTCTTCAAATAAATCGTATAATACGCGCTTATTATATAGAGTTATAAATCTGAAATATAGAAAACATACGCCTTAGAATATCAGTATCAAATAGATGACTTCTTATTCTTTAGGACATTTGTCGTTGTTGTCTTGTTTTGGTGCACAATTGGTTCTTTGTTTTCGTGGCATATTTTTTTAATTCGATAAGATAAGAATCCGTTTAGGCTTTGGTCTATATTTCGTGAGATTGAAATACAGATATCGGACATTGGCTAAGCCAATAAATCTCTGTGCAGCATTTTTTAATTGGAAAAATTAATATTTCGAAATGAGGAACAAAATATAGATGGACGTACACGATATTTCAAATTGTAGTAAGACGGCAGACCGCAATAGTTGAAGTATTGCAACCGCACCCATTCGCGAAAACATTCCCTCAGAAATATTTTAATTCGCAGATCAAGATGTAGATAATTTCCTGAATAATGTTGCCCAAGATACAGTATCAGTTTTAAGGAACAGCCTGTAGAGAATCGTGTTCGTACAATCAAATACTTAGTACTTTATGGCAATACTTTGTCACTACCTATTGTTCTTGTATAGCTAGTTGCTCCAGGCGGACGGAAAAAAGAATATGGTTTATTAGAAATGGATCTCCGATACGCTCAATGATTTAATACGATTGTTCTTTCGAAGCGGAGGATCTTTCTTGGTCTTACCAGTTACCATCTTGCCATAGAGACTCCCAAGACTTCGTTAGAGTTGATGGACGGGGCTTTGCCGCGAAACAGATGTTCGTTTATATATATAGTGAACGTCGGTATAACCTACTTGGACTTTTTCGAACTGAGGATACACGGAAGATAGTCATATTCACAATGGCACGCTATTATTACTTCACTGCTAAAAAATACAGTCTATGATCAGGTAGCGGAATCTGCGACTTCTTTGATAGAATGGTTCACGCCTTATAAGAACCGTAGCCTTATTCTTAGGAGAGGTCAAGAATGACGAGAAAGCATTTTACTTTTCAACTATCTAAGTTGCAATAAAATATGGAAAAATTCGCTGCAGATTCCTCCTCAACAATTAGACTGAACACATTTTGCAAGAGAATAGAATCGCTTTTCCGCTAGTAAAACGATCGGTGTGGTTCTCAACAGATGAATGGTTATCAGGTCGAGCAAAAAAGAGCCAACGAGATTCTATTGAATTCTCAGTTGCGGACAATCTTTTGAAATTAAGCAATTGCGGATGAAAATCTCATTATCTAATAAAGAATAACGAAATACCAGTTATTTTCATTCTGATGGTGATTATACATTGCATTTTGAAGACATCTGGATCATCATGATGTTTTTTTTTGGAATTCTCTTCGTCTTTTTCGAATTTTTTTTCAAAATTCGAGAACTTATGACATGTTCACAGGAATAAGTGGAATAAATCGGTGGGGTGCATTTATATTGTGAATTATTGATGCGATTATGAAGAGGTTGATTGAGAAGTCAGGTGGAAGAAGATTCACGAGTGATTCGAGTCAAAGACATAATCGATTCGCAATAGTATTAAATGTCAGTTGTCAGATGATTTATGTTACGCAGTTGAATATGGTTTGATTTGTACGTGTAGGTACAGGCTAGAGCTATCGATTGGCAATTCGTTTCTTTTTAAATTTCCATGCCGTCGCAATCTCTGCTGCATCTGACCACAAAAGGTGCAATAGAATTCGTTTGCTGAATATGGCACCGAGATTTCATCTCGAACTTGTACCACGTAGGTTGTTAACCTCCAGTATTGTGTATTGGTTGTAAGAAGGTGAAATAAATGAATGAGGTTTGCAGTTTCATTTGTTGGACGCGCATAATGGGTCTGTGCAGTATAAAAGAAGCACTTTGCATGATGATAACAATGGCAAAACCATCATTTGTTGATCTAAATTGGTGTTATGCATAATGGAAAGATAACAGGAACTGGTAGATCGCAGCAAGTGCATTAGGATAGATGGGAACAATGGCCCTGAATAGGGTGCAAAGAAGGAAAACTCGAGGTGCTAATGGGTGTCGGGATTATCAGGAAAGGTGTGACTAGCGACAGGCGGCCACACTTAGATCTAGACCCCGGGAGTTAAGACAAAAGACAAAGCAGAATCTGGGGAGATCCAGTTACAATGGCTGGAGCGAGAAGGAACAAATGAATATGTATACGCGTACATTGAAACCGGGTGTGCCTTGACTGACAACTGAATGCCCGAGAAACGCTTCTAGCCGCTGTCTGACCAGTACGCCCTCTCGTATCATTATCACGCCGACGCACCTTACCACATCACATCAAATACCTATTCCCTTCTTGACGGTTCTTAAATTACATAGCCCATGCGCCATCACCTATTCCCTAATTACAACTAACGAACAATGGACATTATTAACTATCGAATTTTGTTTCGCTCTACATCGAACACTTCAACAAGAATTCAACATTCCACCCTTTAACTAACGAGCTTTCTATTCATCGGCCATAGCAATTTTCATTTCAATGTGAAATTGTCCTGTCAACTGT
>JACDNR010000212.1:0-27414 GCA_013421045.1 Propylea japonica | reverse complement strand
CAGTACTTCAATCCAGTGTGTTTACTCGAATATTAATAAGTTATTTTTTAATGAGTAGGTACAACTTTTTTTTTAATGCAGATGTTAGAAATTTCAAAAGTACAAGAAAGTTCTCCAGTATTAGTTATAATTTTATATTTTCTTGCAGTTGAGTTGAATAATAGTTTTATTATTTAATTTGTTATTGATCTAACTATGCTTGAATTGTTATGGGTGATATTAAATACTTAATTTTTCAACTCTTGTCTTTTATTTGTATAGATTTCATTCAAAAATTAGTTGATTCTAGAACCACATAAGATGTCAGTAGTTGACAGAAGTGAAAAAATTCGTCAATTTTGAATGAACCCAATAAAAGCATACAAGCATCATATTTTTAAAAACATAGCTAGAGTGAGAATATTTGAGCCTACTCATGTAACACAATATCTTGGTTGTTGTGGATATACAACAATAAGAACATGTTCGTCTAAAAAGTTACCTACTCTAAAAGAATGTAAGTAAATGAATAGAATTCATAGCATATTCTTATTCTCCTTTCCATAGTAAAAAAGCAAAGCTCGAAATTATTGGGAGTTGATCATGGTTATCAAACTACTCCAACTGATAGAAGCCACTTACTTAAATATGTTCCTAAGTTTGAAGATTTACCACCAAGAAGTATAAAAGATAGTTTTTTGGAGGGTATAATACCACTTTCAACAGATGAAATGTTGCAAGAAAAGTATATAAGTTTTTTAGGACGTGTACGAATTGGTAGGCTATTGGAAGACATGGATATTTTTGCAGGTGAATGTAATATCGACTTATAATCATCAGGCTTCAATTCATCCAATGCTTTTTGAACATGTTTGTTCCTATTTCAGTTCATATAGGATACAAGCACATTTATGCTCCTACTGTACCTAAAGATGTTTCATCTCCTTTTATTCTTGTAACTGCCCACTGTGATCGTATTGATTATACACAATATCAGAGGAGGGTAATATAACAATGTGTGGTAGAGTATTCCTTCATAAAAACTTCTTTATTCTTCAGCACAATCAGGATATTAAAATCTCAGGTTTTGTGAGTTGGGTAGGAAGATCTTCAATGGAAGTAGTTGTAAAACTAGAACAGTTTTGGGAAGGTAGCTGGCATAAAATAACAAGAGCTCTTTTCTTAATGGCCGCAAGGAACGCTACAGGTAAAGAAGCAGTAGCCATTAATCGCCTACAACCTCTGAATGATCTTGAAAAGAAAATCATACAAGATGGTGAAGCAAGAAAGATCAGGAGATCTAAATTCTCAATTTCACATGTTTCTCATATATTACCAACATCAGAAGAACAGAAACTAGTGCATGATTTATACCTGAGCATAAGAAAAGCAGAATCAGAGAGAAACCATAAATTTTTACAAGATTTCGTCCGAATGGAGGAATGTAAGATTTCTAATATAATATTCTCCCACCCAGAGGATAGAAACTTCTACAATACAGGTTTTTGGAGGTTTCGTCATGAGGCACGCTACTGAACTTGCTTGGGTTTTAGGATATCAGTTTTTTTAGGGCGCAGCCTGCTGTTAAGCATATTAGTGATATCAGTTTTCACAGACCAATTGCTGTCAATGCCCTTCTACATATGTTTGCAAGGGTTGTTTATACTAAGAATGATTTTGCTCAATAATTGTAACTGCTGTTGCTTCGATCCAGTTCAAGGCGAATCAAGAAAATCTAACACTTTTCATTTCACTTTGAAATCTATGGAACCAGTTAAACAAGTCTATCCAAGAAGTTACCATGAAGCAATGTTGTACATAGATGGGATGAGACATTTTAACAGAAATTTAGAGGATGGAGCAGCTGAAGTAGTTGATACAATAGATGAATACATGTTAAATTATCTCAATCATAGTTTCAAAATAAACTTGTTCACTAGAGACAAAGTTATATTTACTGCTGCTTAATTGTGTACATGAAAACATGGGCACTTAAAAATATTATCAATCAAAGTAAGCTTCTTTCCTCCCAAACTTCTTGGTCCAGGCACCGACCTGCAATTTCAATAACTTAGTTCGGAAGAAGGATTGAGAAATTTCCATAGGAACCTATAATTTTAATGAAAGGAATGATTCAACTATATATTTATTGTTCTATCTATAATAACGTTACATAACGAATTCAATTATTGTTCTTTCATACGAGTATTTTGTATAACTATATTACATTCAATATCATAATCTAAATGCAAGCAGCCTTGATTTATTGTTTCAATTAGAGCTGTATAATCCATATAAATATATGCACATAAAATAACTTCAACATAAAATATACAGGTATAAACGTTTTCTAGTTATAACACAGGATAAAATTTCGTAACAATTCACTGGTGACAGTTGAGAATGATAAATTTATCTATTTACTTTAATAGAAAGTTCTCTAATCACGACTGAACATATTTCTAAATGTGTACAGAGAAGAGATAATGTTGGATAACTATAACCTGAACGAATTCATTAATTATTATGCAAGGACTGTGTTTTTGTGCACCCACTTTCTCCAAAAATTCATAAAATATTGCTAACCCGGAATGTACAAATATAATAAACAACATACATTCGACGCCCCCTATACATAGATTAAATTAGATAAAATCTATAACAGCCAAATAAATTCACAGTCAAAGGCAAGAAAATTAAAATATAGGAATGACAATTACAATACTGAATTTTAAATCGACTAGAGTGTTGCTATCTATATTGTCTAAAATCAATTAGGCTCATACAACACTGAATTTTTTTTAAGAACGTGGTCTAGCTGGTAGAGGCGGGGGCGGAGCTGACCTTGCAGGTACAGGAGGGGGAGGTCTCTCATTGGCATGTTCAGGTCTTGGTGGTGGAGGAGGTGGACCTACAGGTTGGGATACTGTCGGCATAGTCATCGTTTATTTCTTCATAAATACCTGTTTCCTCCGGTTTCTGACATGTTTGAGGCTGGAGTGGTACTGGTGCTGTTCTTGCCGGAATGCTTATAACGCCAGCTATTGTAAATTTTTCTTTGGAGTTTGGGGAGATTTGTTTGGTGGTGGAGGTCTACTTGGTGGACCAGGCCTCACTTTTCTTCGTACCTCAGGAATACCAAGACATTATATTCAGCTGAGTTGGGGATACATAAAGAGGAACTGTATTAGTTGAACACATCCAATTTCATCTTTTGCTTGTTGTACCCAGTTCGGTGTTTTAAGCCTGAGCATCAACTCGTATCTTGGACCTGTATTTTACCATTGGTTTTTTTGAGCATTTGCAGAACAGACTGGCCTTCTCTAAATGTCACCCACATAGTGTCTCCGACAAATCTTACTAGAATTGTTTTCACCAATTTGAGAAAAGTGTTCTAAGAGAATCATACTAGTTATCATCAAACACTGTACTCTCCATATCGTCGTTGGAACCTTCATATGTTACAATAAGCGTTCCATCTGGAGGACCCATGTCAGCAATTACCTGGTAAATACTTGATCACGTAAAGACTCATTCACTTTTCTGCCTTCAATGTCTATTATTGCAATAACTGGCCTGTTGGTCACTTTGTGTTTCAATTCAGCCCCTCCCATAGTGAACCAATTTACCATACGGAATATTAAACGGGACTAACCACTGCTTCGGTTATAGGTTTTCGTCTCCAGAGAACTCTGTCTGTCCAAGCTGGCGCTCGACATTTTTTCACTTGTATCATAGTCATCACTGAAATAAATCATACTTGTATGTTGGAGGGAAGTTTATATCACCTTCTATAAATTCTTGAAGACGTTACCTTCACCTTGCTGTTTTTTTTCATTGATCCGATTGAAGAATAGTCTCATAATCCTCCAATTTAATTAGTTCTTTAAGTTCCTCTTTATCCATATCAACACGATAGTTGAATCACCACACCAAAAGAGATATTCGTGAGAGTTTAGGGAACGGCTCATAGGGAAGTTGATTTTTCTGGTGATTTCATTGTAATCTGCGTTTTCTTTCATTGACCTGGCTCTGACCTGCAGCAAAATGAGCACATACAAAACAGAGGGATGTAGAATGTAAAACGAGGCGTATGGCTGCCGCTCCTTTATTTCTGTATGTCCACCCATACCAGTTTTAACACAATCTACGGCCACATCACGGATATATGGAATATGTTCTGGTCGCACATACACATACAAGCAAACTCCTACTAACTGTTGGTAAGTTAAGAAGGACATATGGAGTATCTCTGGATAATACTTTCTCTTAGTTCAACAGCCCATGACTTAGCATTTTCAGAGCTTGCGTTCATAATATTAGAAGCATTCAGATCACAATTTCCTCAAACCAATAGCAAAGACATCAACAGGTCTCAATAATCCTTCTCATTCGGGTTTGTATCTACAAGCACTGAACCTTTATGCGCATCTAACAACCAATCAGATAATTGGATATCTTTAATACTACACTTCGAAAGTTTTCCACCATTAACATTGTAAGTACCTACTGAAATTCTCAATTGAATGGGTTCTGTATATTCAGTGAAGCGTCTGCACATCTCCTTAGTACATGAGGAGGAGCGTTAGTGTATTATAGGGAAGTAAGGTTCGAGCTCTGTCTGATAGTTCTGAAGATAAGGTCGAACCCATCAACAAAATATCTATAGCTTCTTGTTTTGAGTTGTCTAGTAAGTTATTCTGTATGGTTCTTGCAGCTGATCGTGCTCCATCCATCAATTTCGATCCACCCCCTGTATAGCTCCAGTTCCTGCGTAAATCTTGCTTATTTCATTTCCCGTTATTGATCCACATCTGTCGGAAGACCTCTTCAAATCGCGATGTAGTCTGTTTTTTAATCAATCGACTAATTGCATGGATTGTAATTGTTTAGATAAAATTTCTAGGCCAAGAAATGTTTGAACACAATTCGTTCTGTCCAAGCAATCTAAGCAATTTGTACGTACTGTGCCTGTCTGAAGACTATTATACTACTCCACTTTATTATAAATAATATGAGAAATCTTGAAGGAATTGATCTAATTTGGCTTTGAGTTTTTGTAAATTTGCTTGGTTTCCACCTCGAATTTCTGATGATAATCGAAAACTATATGAGGGATATCAGTATGTGAGGATTCTCTATGGTGTTTTTTGAATTCTTGACTCAAATTGGCCTCACCTTCTTTACTTCCCTATGAGACTTGTCCCTAGTAAGTTCACTATGATTTGTTTGCCATAACGATCTTTAATTAATTTCATATGTCTATCAAAAGCTGATTTGGAAGCTTCATAACCTCGAGACATTCTTACCTTATGCGAACCTACTTGGACTCTGGTTGTTCCCAAAATAAATGGTACTGATCCTCTTGTTTGAGATAGGAACTGATTTCATTTCTAAGTAAATAACCTGTTCCGTTTCTACAAAATTTGCAACATGGCCTTCTCATTAGTTCCTAGTTCCTCGAACATTAAATCTAGTACCTGCTCTTTCACAACTTAATCGTGAAATGACAGCTGCCAAAGCTTTTCTGGGCCCTACATAAACTGTCCTATTTCAACAGGTCCACACAGCTTTTACAAGCCAAGATGAACATTCAACACTGAATCGAACAAGATGTACGTGCAGCATACGATTCCAAAGAAACGATGATCAGTTGTACTAGTTTTCTTCTGCTTCTCTGTTCACATAGTGTGAGATCTAGGGTGGATTTGATCCAGAGGAATGGAAAAGTAAAAGTACCGGAATTGAGTAGTTTTCCTCACCTCCCCAATTTTATCATCACCTTGCTGGTAATTCAAAGGAACAAACTGGGTTTGCGTAATGCGAAATATTTCGGAATCACCGATTTCCCTACCGAGAAACAACTAGTGATGATCACTAGATAAAGCGATGTGGTTTCTCCAGAATAAAGTTGTAAACTCCTAAACATCCATAGCCATCCACGATTTTTGTATATTGCTTTTTAACAGCTTCTGTCTCTTGAGCGGACAATACAGCGACCGCTTGTGACTCAAAAAGCAGAGTCTCTTCTTTCCTTTTTGTTCCAAAGGATACTATGCGGACTTGGTGGTTTCGATTTCTCGAATACGCGAAAACCTTTGTACATAGCCATGTTGGTCACTGGGCAGGTTCGGAACCTTATTCTTTGGGTGTAGAAGACATGTAAAGTGCCTGATTTTCTATAAGCTGGACTTTTTGAAGGTAAGTTAACTGTTATTTGTGTTTCGTATTTCTCAATCTTCCTTCACAAACACATCCCCAATTTGACAATTTATTGTACGCCTCCTAACCTAGAAGTTTGACGTTTAATCATAGAAATCGATCATTCTATGGTTAATTTTTCAAGGTCATATATTAGACAGGGTAGGATTAGCACAAATCAAAGATTAATTTTTCACTAATCTTTGGCACAAATGCTTATTAATTTCCTACAATTTCATTTTGATACGAATTGGTTTAATTCATTGTTCATGAACCAGCAGTATTTTGTGAGTATAATTATAAAATAATTGTTTCCTTTACAAAAATGTTACTAATTGCAGCTTAGAAGTGTGAATTATTGTCATCAAAAATCCAGTTCATTAGGAAATAGAATTTGGTATACATTGTTTACCTACTCTATAACTTACCTTGGTTTTGCTGGAATATGAAATTTGGATCATAAGGATCACCATAAAATCTAGTCATCTTGATAACCAGTTCCTTGGATCGTATCAGGAAATAAGTTTAGAATACATTTCTTTCTTCCCATCGTACAATTTACATGAACGTAAGTAATAGATATAGTTGATCATTATATATATTCTATCTGGGTTTGGTATGTCCTCATACCAAACTTCCTGAATCTTCTGATAATCTTTTACTATCTTTTACTATGCTTCTAATGAATTTGAAGGCAAAAAGAAATATAGCATATAAAGTCCGACGATCCTGTGAAAAAGAAAAATTAATCAACAATTTGACAAATTCATACATCAATCAGCATTTATTTTGTTGATGTTTAAATAATGTTAGAATCTTTTCAATGATTCTCCTCATTTCACGCAAACTGGATAGAAGAGAAATGTTGAGAGAAAGAGTTATGAATAGATATCTAGTATTTCACACAAATTAGGAAAAAGGGGAATATGTAGATAGCAAGAGTTTTCTATATAAAATGTTTATTGGATAGAAACATACATTGAGATAACATCATTCAAAAATATATGGAAAATTTTAGCAAAATAGTTTTTGGTGCACATATACCTATACAAAACTAATATTTCCAGTTGGTGAAACACTACCATAAAATCACAATATTCTTTTATCCTCCAAAATAAGGCATCAATATAAATGAGACTTATCAAGCAGCTTTAAGGTTACTATCTTCTCAATGTACCAATAAAACAATAACAGAATTGGAAAATTCAACAAGTAAAATGACATCGGACATGGATGTTGATGAAAATGAATGAAAAATTAAAATGGAATATAGTTTAAAAACCATAACATTTACTCTATTTATTAAGATAATCCGAAAGAAAGAGGCAAATTGATATATTACAACGTATAAACAAAAATATGTATAAAGAGAGAAGGTAAAAAAATAATGTAATGCCGATAAATTATGGTTTTAATATTATAACTTCTACGAATTCTAAGAGCACTAAGATGTTCGAATAAATTCCTTGTAAAAAAATCATCTCCTATAATATGCAGAATATCTCAAACTCTATATCCTTATAAAAATATGACTAGGCTCCTGTTACCATAGGAATACATAGTATTTACAAGTTTAAATCAGAACTGGAACCGCATTTGGCCATCAAGATCTCTTTGATTCTGAGAAAATGAAATTTCAACCCAATCGGACAACTGTGATGATGTCGATAAGGAAACTGAAGGAATTCAAACTTGAATATGAAGTTGACTGAGAAACAAAATTCATCACTCTGGTCCAGCAAATTCAGATATGTCATACTCGTACTTCTTTGATACACTTAAAAAGTTAAAAGGAAGAACTTTTAATATGTAATGAATTGTTCGGAATCTATTCATTCTCTTCATCCTCTGGGTTTGCCTTCCTCGACCGGTCTGGTCCATTGATGAGGGTCTCTGGTGACCGGAACAGGAAGATCAGTTTGGCGAACAGATCTTCCTCTAATACAAACTCGTTTGATTCCTGACTAGATAGATATCGTATAACAACTGGAGTATACGATCGATGTAAGGAAGGTCCTCGTACATGATTTTGAAGCACTGTCCCATAAAGACGCCCCTGATGTAGTGGAATATTAAGAGGACAAAAGTGGTGTACAGACCGATGATACTGCAAATTGCATAGAAAGTATACATATAAGCCCTTGCTATAGTAAAAAACATAAAGTTTTCTTGTGGATAAAGAAATAAAAAGGGGAAAAAGGTGGTTTACAATATAGATTTCAATTATTACTTCAGGAGGAAAATAGATGAAATTATAGTGTAATATGGAATAGGGAAGGTAACTTGTTAACCTAATCTAACCTAACTTCCGAAAGGGACAACTTGAATTCTTGAAACTTTGAAAATAGATTCAAAGTTTAAAATTATTTTATTGAATATCTTCGAATTATACGATACTGATGAAATTCAGCACAATTCGGGTAAAATGATAGCACGCTGGGTAATCTATCGGTTTAGGCATGTAAGATGGCGGTGGTCTGCCAAGTGACAGCAACGTTGCCAGGTACGACGATTATTCTTGTACAGGGTCTCTATAAATGATTATAACAGCGCAGTTGGCGTTGGACTATTATAAATATTTATATCCTAATGTAAACTTTAACTTAATGGAACGATATTGTGAGTTTAGGCTGGTAATTTTGAAAGAAATTGAATAATATAACTGGAATTATGAATTTGTAGGAAATTTGTTAGAAAAGATAATATAAAAAATTTTCAAAGCAACCTACGATGTTACAATCATTTATAAAGACCCTGTATTTGAAGAGTCGATTGAATTCCATTTCGATTTGTTATATAGAGTTTCCACTATACAATTCAAAATTAATTTTAACAAAGTCAATTCAAGTGAAATAGCTTGCTTCAACTTTTTGTCCAACAAAAATGTGATTATATATATTTTTTTAAATAGTTGCGTGATTATAGGTTTTCCTTGCTCAGTAGTCAGTTCTTTCCTTCCTTAGCATATATTAGTATTCTGTGCTTACCACTTAGAACTCTAAAATAAATCAATTGAATTGTTTTATTTCTTTCCATTTAGTAAATATATCATTGAAAAAAAAAACATTTATTAATTTCTTTATCACCTATGTGAAGAATAAAATATATAGTGCAAATTTTATATTATATTTCAATTTAAAAATATTTTTAATCAAGTTGTAAAAAGAGAAGAAAATTTATAACTCTGAAAATTGGAAAATTCCGACTTCCGAGTAATAGCGTAATTTATGAATTTTTGGATACAACTGGTCGTGTTTATTTCCGTCTAAGATCTTCCCGTCAGTAATAATTAAGATAATCTGAATAGACAATATGTGTTGAAACTAATTTTATGATTTTTTTCAAAAGAGAAATCGTAAACGACGTTTAGCACTCTCTGCGCATCCCGTTGTAAACAAATCGCCGCCATCTTACATGCCTGAACCGATGGTTTACCGCACGCTGTTTCCCTAGGAACAAGCGCACAAAAAGTGTTAATCTGAGAAGATGAAAGTTTCTTCAATTACATGTCCATGTAATTGAACATCCCGATTAAAAATGCTGGGTTTGGAAGATTTCATTAAATATAAGATATACATACCCTCCTCCTGTGATGATACTGAGACTTGCAGGGAATATTTTGTCGTTGAAAGTATAGATTACAATATTTTCACAATCGTCGTTAAATGGTAATTTGGAAAGATACCTCCTATAATCGGTATCATTACAATTTTCACTAAATTTCCACCAGTCACTCTGTGGACCATCTGGCACATGATGTAAAATCAAACTGGAATTTCTGTAAAAGTTAGCAGTGTCGCCTGAAAAAAAAACGCTCTATTAGTTAATTTCCGGCGTTGCGAAATCGTGACGTATTTTTATTCCGTATTGGGATAATTGGTTTACCGCTCCCCTGCTCTGATACTAACGGCGTCTGTTACAGTAATTCTGTCAGTTTGGCAACATTGTCTATTAGTGTTTAGTTTTTTGATGCGATGTGTTTACTTTTTCATTTCGATTCGACGTTCATAAACTGAATTATTTCAATGATTTGATGGCAGTTTATTGTTGTTTAAGGATATTCCGTTAATGATTGCTAGGGTAAAATTAGGAAAATGTTGTATGATATTCAGGAACTGGAGAGATGCAAATCTAACCAATTGTTTACTTCACCCCAGTGCGGCAGTGAAATGCTTTTGCTTTTCATCTCAATCTAATGCTCGGTTTATTACAATGCAGTACTATTCACGCGTAGGGGCATTTCTATGTTTATTCCTTACTCTGAAGTTCTAGACCCGAAGAGATCTGCCAGAGTGCCTTTCTATATGCCTCCTCGTTTCTCACACAGGCCATAGAAGGATTCTGGTTCTATAAATGAGTTGATGACCCCTTCCTGGAGATTTTCTGGGCTTTTTCAGGGTAACCACCCCTTTTGGCTTTCCAGCGAGTGGCGAATTTGGTTAGTCAACATAAGAAATCTTTTCTTCTATCGATTTGAAAACCTGAGAAGTATCGTCACTTCAAGTGATGATTAAATTTTGATCGGTATCATTTATAGGTTAGTTCTTTCAATATAAGGGTTTTGTATATTTGTCGCCATATATGGGCCAGAGCGGAACCTTTCAGCTGATGTAATGAATTTATAGCCTATGGGAAAACTCAAACTAAGCCTACTACTCACCAGGCACGATGTGATCCATCAAATTTCCCACCGGTTTAACAACTCCATTGTTTGTTACTTTAAGGAACTTAGGCAGGATCTCTATAAGAAGGACAGGAATGGAAGTATTTCCTCCTGTTTCCAACATCTCGGATAGGTGCACTCTTGCCGGGTTTCTCTTACCATCTGGCAGAAAAGGCGGTATGGATATTTGCACGAAGTTGGTGAGTATGCCTGAATCTTCAGATTTACTTGTTTTGTGGGACACCTTGTAGTTCAATCTAACCGCAATTGGGAAATCTGTAGAGCGAATAAGGAAATTTTAGTTAAAAATGATAATCATGACGTTTCTCGTGTTATAAACCATCAATAAAAACTTTAACTGAACATAAAAATGCTAATGCAAAACTTCGTGTTTGTGGTCCAAGGTTTCTGCAATATTGATGTAGGTATTCGCAAGGATTGATTCGAGATGGCGCTAGTAAGAATAAATTCTCACTAGTTAACTTCCGAATCTTACAACCCGATCCTGGAATACCTCAGCTCTTTCAGAGGTATCTCTGCACTGATGAAACAGCTGACTCTGTGGGTGACATACTCGTAAACTTAGTGTAGATTCTTGATGATATGCATGGATAGTCCCGGAGTATGAGTTTAATATTTGGTGATTTAATCGGTGAATATTATTCTCTGTTCAATTTATGTTATGAAAATAACTAATCTATCAGACGTATTCAATTGTACTTACTAGAATTCACTTCTTCTATCATTCTTATACGATCTGGAGGCGAAATTGTCCATACATTCGCAGAATCAGTACTTAATTTGACTGCTGCTATATCGTTAGCTTCATAATTTGTTATAAAAGTTAAAGCTTGTCGATTGTTCTCGTAAACATCTAACATATCTTGATATTGGTCTTCATCGAACCTAAGAAAAAATAACGAGTGTACAGAAAGTAATACCCAATAACATAGAGTTCTCTGGTAATACCTATAGATGTTCTACTTACTGGAATATGTTGTTGTCTTGTGCTGACATCTGGTAAACTGGATCGTACGGACCAATTCTCAGGTCCAAGGTTACATCAAATGGAATGTTGGGCTTACCGACTGCATTACCAAGTGAGAAGAATACCAGAGGGAACCAAATAATACCAATGATTATTAATAGAATAGCACCCCCCATGAAATATTTCACGAAACTCTTTTTTTTCTCTCCTCGAGGTTGTGGGTATTCGTTTTCAACATATCGTTGACACTAAAAAAGGAAATATTCAATAAATACACTATAACCGTGCTTAATGAAGAAAAAGTGAAATTAATTACAGTAAAATTTAAACTCATTGGAAAAGGCAGGGAATACAACTAAACAAAAGAATGTTGTAGGGAAAAAAGTGATTCATATGAACAAAAATCTCAATAACAAGAATTGAAATTCGTAATGATACAAACGTATACACCACTAATACAAGTGTTGCCATATCTTGCCACATTAATAGAAGTCTAGTAATAAAGGGTTTTCCAATAAGAGGTCTTATTTTGATATTCAAAGAAAAATGCCATTTTTCAATATAAATGATCGGATGTTTATTTTATTATAAAGAAGAAGCTATGCCGTTTATAGTGGAAAATGACATTAGGCAAATGCCCACCACGACCACGCTTACAGGATCATATCATTTTAATGAAATTTTCCATAACCAAATGCAAAGTGGCTTCCCTTGTTCTCGATAGCCTCACGATTTCCATCTTTTAGGTCTTGAATCGACGCTGGGCTATTCGCGTCGACCTTCTCTTTCACGTGGCTCCAAAGGAAGAAGTCGCAAGGTGTTAAATCACAAGATCTCGGTGGCCAATTGGAATTCCGGATCATTTTCATACATTTCAACAGCTCTAATTTTTTCGCCAATTATTGAGGTCCGAAAAGGTGCTTCACGAGGACCTACAAATGTTCGACTTTTACGAACCGTCTTTGCCAAATTTTCACCATTTTATAGTGAATTTTAATAATTTCAATGCGTTCTTGGAAGCGTGCATGATATAAGAATACATGTTTCTTATATCATGGAAGCGTGTATCTTTCCATTTTTATTAATGGCGTACATAGAAATTATAACTCCAATGGAAGCGGCGAAAGAGAGAGACTCGTGATGTCAAAAGAAAGATAGAGCTAGTGGTGGCAAGATTAATTGGATTAATTTCATTTTTTGAGAATAATTTGTTTTTTTGCTATATATACTATATATAATATATACTAATTTAAAACACGTCTGAAAAATAGCCAAAAAAACAAATTATTCTCAAAAAATTAAATTAATCCAATTAATCTTGCCACCACTAGCTCTATCTTTCTTTTGGCATCACGAGTCTCTCTCTTTCGCCGCTTCCATTGGAGTTACAATTTCTATGATTGGCTCTCAAATAGGATTTGCAGGCTTTTTGCCACCTCTAGTTCTATCTCTCTCTTGGCATCACATTCTCCGAAAGTGTTGAATGACAGGGCTCATCCATGTAAGGTTAGTATATCTATGATGGCGTAGTATCTACTTGTCATATGTCAAAAAATGACATCTATAGAAATAGCGGGCTATTCAAAATAACATCTCCTTTTGGAAAACCCTTCATTTCAAATAAAATATACAATTTTCGAATAAAATCGTCTCACCTTCAATTGGAAAATATGCGCGAAAATATCTTCCATTTTGATCCAATCGAAAACAGTCATTGAGGTGTCTGTCCACATCCAATCCATAACGGTTCTCAGTTCAAATAAGAAGGGTACCGCCAAAAAGGCCTTAAACAGGAACATGTTCACGTAATTGTAACCTTTGCAGAGGAAGTTTCCAAGAATTCTTGTTGGATAACCGCAACGTATCTGGTACGCAGAAAGTAGAAGGTAGAAACATTTCACAATGTAGTACAGTTGTGGCGCCAGAACTGAGTTGAAAGATCTGCAGGGGAAAAAAGATTAAATCATTGAATATTATTGGCAAAAATACAACTCTACCTTTCAGTAATAGTGGGATAAAGTACGAACAACCATATGTGCAAGAATATTATAAGGAAATATTGGAACATAATTTTGGCGATTAGATTCTTCCTCAAGTATATTCCTCTGTCGATTATTATCAACATGAACTGTATGATCAGCATAAGGAGAAAGAGGACAGGGATTTTGTTGTCTTCCAGATAGGTGGTAACACCTCCACCTTCTCCTTGGTTAGTCTGAAATTGAAAGCAAAGATAACGAATTGAAAAACTATTCATGTATGAACAATATCGATTTAATAATTGTTCCCTCATCAATCTTTGATAATTTGGATATTGTCTAGACACTGTGTTAATCGATTTCGAAAATAGCGGAATATCCTGTCCAGTATTTCGTTGGAACGTTGTTCTTCATGTGGTCAGAGTACTGTAAAGGTGCTCTTCCATTGCGGGAAATTGACTCGCGAAACTGTTTCACGAAACAAAATGCGCGTAGTGGATACCGCTTTCGCGCCAGCATCTAATCCAGCTCTATCAGGCCTAACGATTTTTGTGGGATGCCTATGTTCTTCTCATTTTAGGATCAACCTAAGAGAGGTATTCAAAGTCTTCTGATGTTATACGGAGTGAAATTATTCCTGATCGTATACTCGATGGGTTCCGCTACTAAATCCCTTAGCAACTGATTTCCAGTTTGCAATCGCCGACGAAATATTTCTCTGGTCCACCATCGATGTTTTCTTTGTTTTTTTTATTTTCATTCTTCACGTAACCTATCACAATTATAGCAAATGTTGATGCTGCAGTCGGAGGGACGAACGACATGCTTGTCTCTGGAAAACTGGCGGCTCACCCATTTTCGCGAAAAGTTTCGCGTCGTGTAAACGTAACAGGCCGAAACATCGACTCGCGAGTCAATTTCGCGCAGTGGAATAGCACCTTTCGATCGGTATGAACGTGTGATTTCAGTGATTACCTTAAAAATCCCAGGAGGCTAAATCAGGCGGACGTGATGGAGCGCTGGGAACTCCATAAAGGAAAAAACTTTTGAATCATTTGGACATTACGGCCAGAAGTCTCTGAAACTCTCAGTTCGATTTTTTCCAAACTATGGGGCAATTATACCAACTTCTGTGGAATAAGCAAGTTGATACTGCTACTGGCAGAACTAAAAGGGCTCTAATGGCTTGCAGACGTCTATGCGGCAAAAATTGGGGTTGTAACCCAAAAATACTGCTATTGGTGACTTGCCAAGGCAAGTCAGGTAAGTACGAGGGAAAGGATCGATAATCGATAAAGTACCGAGGCTTGCCTGCGTGTGCATCACTGGAGCTATGTGCCCAACTAGGGTACTTGAGGTAATTACGGATCTCACACCTCTACATCTAGTGATTGATAGGGTAGCCCATGAGGCTATCCTCAGAATATCTAAGGAATGTACAGGTAATGAGAGAATAAAGAATCAGAGAGTCTGGTCCTCTCTGAACAACTACATCTCATCTGCGAACCTCCTTAGTGATGTAATGATCAAGGAAGTAAGCACTGATCAAAACTTCAGGGCATTGCTAAGTAAAAGAGAGGAATGGGAACGGGAATACAGCAACTATAACCTCAAAGAAAATACCGTAAAATGGTCTACAGATGGTTCCAAAACCTCTACAGGAGCTGGAGCTGGGATCTACGGGCCAAGTACCAAGTGTGCACTGTCGCTAGGCTCCTCCTATATGAGCGTTTTTCAAGCGGAAATCTAAGCTATTGAAAGATGTCTAGATATAAATCTATCAGAAGTGCGATATAGCCATACACTCAGATAGTCAAGCTGCTATTAAAGCACTGAGCTCCTACGTCATCGACTCAAAGATGATCTGGGAGTGACGGAACAAATTCGATGAGGTAGGTAAGAAGAATAAGGTTTTTTTAACCTGCGTTCCCGGCCATTCGGGAATCAAAGGAAACGAAAAGGCTAATACACTTGCCAAAGAGGGCGCACGAATGTCACTCATTGGCCAGAACCCATCTGTGGGATAGGTGAATGTGCCTATAAGAAGGAGTTTCTGGAGAAGGAGAAAGCAGAGATGAAAAAACACCGGCGGAATCTCCCAGGGATGGATCATTCCGCTAAGTTCCTTCGGAACTTTGAAACAGCAAGATTCAAAAGTTATCTGGATCTTGGTAAGAAACAGTTACACCTGCTCACTGGCTAACGAAATGCTGGACAAAGTTTTCCGACCTTTCCGAAACCGATTGGCGAAATGTATCGACAATATGGACACCATTTGTCTGATTGGATCTTTGAAACTAACTAAATAAAAAACTTTAAATGTTGTACTTGATTAAGGAGAAATAATTATCTCGATATTACACTACTTTCTATTTAATTGAATTGAATCAGTAATGAAGAAATAGCATTCTTACCCCGAACGAAGTGTAGCCCAACAGAAGAACGAAGAAGTTGAAGAAGTCGCAAAGAAACATGTAGGAATAAACATCAGCAGAAACTCTTGAGGTTGGTTGTATCAATTGAGAAAAGAAATATTTGAACGTTTCTGAATATTTGAGAATCCTGAAAAAAATAATTCAGTATAGAACATTTGTATTTTAATATCGATTGAAGTATATTCGGGGAGGATTCTGCATTTTCCTAAAAACTTTATAGGTTTTCACTCCCAGTCTCTGAAAGAGAAATTATTAAAACATTTTCAATTAAGATGAAGTGCTCCTGCGAGAATCTTTGCACTTATTTGTCAGGAGCAAATTGGTCTTGAAAAAATTGTTGCCTAACAGTAAAACTGAAAAAGGAAACAAATGAAAAGGATAATGTAACGTTTCGGTGTCTATATCAGACACCCTATTTGCAATCTGATTGACATTTTTTGATAATTTCTGTTTCAGAGACTGGGAGTGTAAAACCAATAAAGTTTTTAAGAAATTGCATTTTAATCATAAGAAAAAGCCTTACGCTAGTTTCAATGCCTCCGGGAGGTTATCTTCTGCCTCCACCCTAGATGAAGAAATTTTTACAAGACTATGTATATCTTCTCCCTCGGGAATATCGTCCTCCATATCCCCTCTCCTTATGCTGTCGACCATCGAACCGTCATCAAGTATTGTTTCTTCTTGACCAGAATAGTCCAGACTGAAATCGTCAAATGAAGTTTACTGATAGATACATAATTGAGAATTATTTTAACGTAAGGTTACCCAAAAGTTTCAGTCGATCGGGAGTGATGAGTTATCTGCAATTTTTTGAGAAATCTGTAGATAGGTGATTTACTTTTACGATTTAACCCTGATTCTAGGTCTTGTGGCTTGATTTGAAGCGATGACTTGCGTGCTTTAGCCTCTATATGCTCTAATCTAAAAGGGAATGGAAAGGAAATATTAGGAAGAAAGGAATGGAAATGATGAGGGTTATCGAAAACTCTTCGATGATAAATATTAACTATTCGATTAAATTGATTTCAAGAATATTCAATAATTAATGCCGAAACATCGAAATTGTAGAGGTATCATATATCCACAAATTCTGAGGAAATCACGCCGTTCTTCATGGTATGTTTGGCACAAATGCTACGTCTTTCTGCGAGTGACACATCAAACGATGGGGGGATTTATCAAAGCTATTCTACTACAACATATCCTTGGGATTTACGGGAAGGCATCGTATGATATTCGCGCGAATGAATCTGCGCCAGTGCCAAAGCTACCATTAAAAACGGCGGGCTTTCCTTAGAATTTGTGGACATGTGATACCTCTAGAATTTCGAAGTTTCTGCATTAATTATTGAATATACCTAAAATCGAACTAATCGAATAGTTATTTGAATGTTCGAAGGTGATTTATAGACTAAATTGGAGTAGTGAATTTGTGTCTTTATGTTGAAAAAAATGACATGACGATGGAACATTCTTTGAACTTTGGGGGTACATATTTTCTTAACTAAGACAGACCGCGATCTGTTGGTTTCACTAATGTTGTTCAGAGGATTCAATGAATACAATGACACCAAAATCTGGTCGGTATCTGCTGGTCAGCCATCGGACCCTCACGATCTCGATAATGAGCGTCTTGGATTTGCAACGACATCAACAAGCGAAGAAAAAAGTGGAAAAATTGTTTTGAAAAATCGATGAATCAATATTGGAAATTGGGCAGCGAAAATCACAATAGTGAACCAGTTCACACTTGTTCGTGTATTGTGTGGCCAAACGCTGGTCGATGAACCACCGCCTTCACCAGATTTGCCTCCCTCCGACTGTTTCCTTTTTCCAGAACAGAAGAGACCATGAAAGGAAAGCGTTTTGTCCCTAGTTGAAGAGAGCATTTCAGAAGTTCTTTGAAGATTGAAAGAAGTGCTCGCGTTTGTGGTACACTGCTGGAGTCTTCCTTGGAAGTTTCCGAAAGCTCTTCCCAACATTGCTCTCTCAACTGCCAGGATTTTCACGCGAAGAGATTGCTTAAATTCCTTCATGCTGGTTAATTTGCTTTGGGGTGTTTCCCAGAGAAAAAGTCGCATTTAGCCAAATCGGGGGACCGAGGAGGCCAATGAACGTCAATTCTGGAAATGAGGCGGCCACGAAAAAGAGGACGAATAACATTGACTGTTGCGACAACACTGCAGCACTGAAAATAAAGATCGATTGTGCAGTGGTCCCTTCTCAGTTGCAATAAAATCGTACATTTCGTTTTTCCATAAAAGTTTAGGGCATCATCGATGCTGGGTATTCTTGTATTGCGTATACCCATATTCTCAATTTTTAATTGAATGAGACTCGGATAAGGCAGACAAGCGAAGAAGAAAAAAATTGGTCGCAGTACGTACCTGAGAGTTTTCGCTTTATGATGTTTTTCTTCAATTTGGACAAGATTACCATCTTCGTCCGTTCTGTAGAATCCGTCTTCTGTTTTTGGAGTTTGCGAAACCGTTGCATGCCAAAGTCCCATCGACTTCAGCATAAATCTAAAAAAGAAAAACACTAAAAAGTACTCTTTTCGTCATGATAAAACAATGTTGTGCACGCTGATTACTTTACAGAGTCGCAAAATAATAACGTACACGAGTGTTTTAAACATGAATTATTGTTATTGACAATTACCTATGGAAAAATACAACTAAGAGGAGTAAGAGATCCCATAGGGCATAATTAGCTTTCCTTTCTATTCCAATTATTCTTGGAGGATACAGAGGATCTGTAACAGCGTCTGCTTTTCTATTCCATGGTATTATATCGAATTGGAACATGCATTTGATAAGAACAATGACCTGAAATAAAAAATAGATTTCTTCATTAAAAAACGCTTTTTCATATATCTAAGGTTCGTGCAATGTTTGAATATGCAGATGAAGAATCAAACATTGAATCTAGAAGCTAGCTGTAGATTGTTAAGGGGGTTACATTTTGCGACCTTAAGATCGCTTGTGGACCCTATCAGAGCTGTTTTCGCAATGGATCCAAATACAGGGGAACTTTCCTATAACGAAAGCGCAAAATCCGCAAAAAAATTCGTTATAAAGAAATTTCGTTATACATAAATTTGTTTCTCTAGTCGGCAATGACGCGGTCGACTTCACTGATGAATTTAAGTTTATAAATCAAACTTAAGCACTTCCTTTTCGACATTTTCCCACAAATTTCACACTATCGTAATGGTTAGATCGAAACCAAATAGCCAGGGGTGTATTTAAAACTGTTCAGAAGGAGCTCTCTGCCCGCTGTAATGATTTAGTTTGAGGTCGGGATTTATTAGTAACGTCCGGAAAATATTTCGGGAAAAACCCACCCTTATACCTTCTTATACCAATACCCATTCAAAGAATGATGTTCTTTGAATATTTCGTTATAGAGATAATTTGCTTCGTTTTAGAGGGTGTTTTTAACATGGAATTTGGATTCAAGGTGCAATGTCTTGTACGAAATTCGTTATACCGAGAAATTCGTTATACAGTCTGTTCATTATAGGGAAGTTCCACTGTACTTTTTGGACCTAGCAGTTTCAAAGTTCCGAAAGGAGAAGGGTGGTATAACCCACCCCCGGAAGATTTTTTCAGAGTGCTTCTCTTCCAGTTTCTTTCTTTTCCAATCCCAGACTGGAGAGACCTTGTCGTTCCTTCCTACTTCAATTAGTTTTCTTCGGCATTCCCATAGTAGTTTGAGTCGATGACATAGGAGTTCAGTGCCTTAATAGCAGCTTAACTATCAAAATGGATGTATGTTATTCGCTAAAAAAAATAGAAATACTCGATAGGTAGGCCCAAAATTTGATTTTATTTTGATAGCTCGTCATCTGATACTCAACTTGAGCTTATTCAATATCAAACTACAATCGTTCAATAATTTTTTACTCGAAAACTGCAAAAGATACGAAAAGATTACAGAAGTCAAAAAAGTTTCTAAATTGAACGAAGATATTAAAAATTGATTTACACTGTAGATTCTAGTTAAGATTCAGGACTTGCAAAGATGGAGACTGTTGAAAATAGCTTGAATTCCACATATGGACTGAATATCTCAAAAACTGCAGGAGTTATGAAGAAAAAACCAATTTTTTTTGATATTTCAACACCCTGTAGCTCCGTAACGAAGCTTTTTGCGGAACCATGTTGATATGGACTTTCTTCTTGAAATGATACGTAGATTCATCCCCTTAAGTTGTGACATACTATAATGCTACACCCTGTATGTTATGATTGGTCACAGGATCATGGCGTACATCCATCGCAGTATTTATTTTAAACTCCATAGCGGATAGTCTTCTGCGTGCCTTATTGCATTACTTGCAGTGATTTTAACATGCTTATTTCGTCGAAGCTTACTGTTCTTGGTAATTCCCAGTTATTTGACTTCAGACTTGCACTCCAAGATTTTTCCATTTTCCAAGATGGATTTCATAGCTGGGAGGTTTCTTTTTCGGGTGAAGGGAATTACTATGGTTTTGGCTGGGTTATGCAAAGCAAGCTATAGCGCAGCTGCGAAAACAGCTTTGATGGGGTACTTGTAGACCTTATGGTCAACTCAACACTACACTACAGCCTTGTCGAACATGATCTTTCTGCCACTTAGTTATATAAATAAAACGCACTTACCTCTGTGTATGCTATTATAGTAACCCAAAAGGTCTTGGAAGGTCTCGGAATTGTCAGGGTGCCCCATAGAACACCATGAGAGGCAGAGGTAACGACAAAAATGTCGCAGATTGTATTTGATTCATGAATATGGTGAGATAACACATCAGCTCAGATTTACTAGTCAGTATATACCACATCGCTAATAAAAGCCTGAATATAGAGGGTTGGTCGTAGGAGGACATTTCGGCTTCTTCTTCTTCCATTATCTTGAAGAGAGATATGGATTTGCTGGAAATAATACATGCGTATTAGCAATATTCACCTCGAAAAGGTTGAAGACAATCTAAGAACAAACATGCGGAGATTATTTGGATACAAGTTTAGAGAAAAATATAGAGATTAATTAAATTGTAGATATTGTGAAAAAGTTTTTAGATAATCATTTTTATTAGTGCCTTTGAGAGTTTGAATCTTTGATATATCTGTGTTGATTATGTTTGTTGAAAATTTGTTTTATATCATGCAGGTGTCCATTTTGGCAAGATGTATGACTTGTTTAAATTAATACGCTAACAGATAAGCAAATTAGTAATAATCGCTAGGTTTGGTTAGATGAAATATCAGCTTGGTTTCAGCAAAACGCGTTACTGTTCAAGAATAGTCCGAAAAAAATGATACAGATAGATTTTCATTGTCGACACATGTTTTGTCGAAGGTTATTTAAGTTGAAACATTTATTTCGGATCGTTCTGAGAGGACAGCTCGGACTTCTGCTTAGACAAACATATGTCCAGTGGAGGTATCGATATGAAGTGATTTATTTTTCATATGTATTTACAAAGATTATTTTTGCTGCAATACCAAATACCAGTTTGTCTCAAAAAACCCTCGCAGAACACCATACACTAGCAAATGCGCCATCTTCCTGCTATGTATCAGGCTCCGTATTCTCGACAAATGATCTTTCAAAGCGAATACGAACTTCATTGCGCGGTGTCCATTTTAGAAGGTAAAAAAGGGACTCGCGCAATGAAGTTCGTATACGCTTTGAAAGATCACTTGTCCAGAATACAGGGCCTGGCAGTTGTTGATTAATCAGCCTATAATGCATGTCGAGCTAAACACCTTTTCACCTGGGAATAGCCATTGATTCAGTTTCCTGTTTATTCCTTCAACCTTCGAAAGATGTTATCGCTGAAAAAACCTAATCCACTGGACAGCCAGCTCAAAATAAGCAAAAACAAAGCCATGCAGTGGCTTCAACCACGAGTGCTCTTTTTACCTTTTTTCAGAGGATGATGTGTCTAGTCCTCGTTCCAAACTCGGTGCAAGAATGCGTATTTCTGGTACTGCGAGTAAACTCGTCTTTCGCCTAAAGCCAACATACAGCCACTAAACTACTTGTCATTCCCTTTCATCTCCACATGGTTCAACAAATTCGAAAATAACATAACAAGTTCCAATCATAGTTGTGAGATACTTGTGAAACGTATCTAGTAACTCCCTATAGTCTATCCAAATCCGAGAGGCCAGCGTAAACAAACTATAAACGCGATTTGGTCGCTCTTATTGGTCGAAAGTGGCGTTCCTGAAGCTTCGACCAAAAGAGCGACCAAATCGCGTTTCTAGTTTGTTTACGCTGGCCTCTCGGATTTGGATAGACTATAGATGATTTACTAATAGTTAAGTGAAGGGTTTTCCAATAAGAGGTGTTATTTTGACATTCAAAGAAAATGCCATTTTTCAATATAAATGATCGGATGTTCATTTCATTATAAAGAAGAAGCTATGTCGTTAATAGTGGAAAATAACATAAGGCAAATGACCACCACGACCACGCTTACAGGACCATATCCTTTTAATGAAATTTTCCATAACCAAATCCTAAAGTGGCTGCCCTATGTCCTCGATAGCCTCACGAATTCCATCTTTGAGGTCTTGAATCGACGCTGGGCTACTGGCGTAGACCTTCTCTTTCACGTGACTCCAAAGAAAGAAGTCGCAAGGTGTTAAATCACAAGATCTCTGTGGCCACCCCTTCGAGAGATAACACGGTCCGGAAACTTTTCCCGCAAAAAATCAATGGTTTCGTTGCTTGTATGGCACGTAGCACCGTCTGGTTGAAAGTAGACGTTGTCCAGATCAATACTATCCAATTTCGGCCATAAAAAAACATTGATCATCTCTCGATAGCGCAATCCTTTCACCGTAACTGTTGCTCCAGCCTCATTTTCGAGAAAGTAAGGTCCAAAGACTCCGCCAGACCAAAACGGCACCAAACAGCAACACGTTGAGGATAGAGAGGCTTTTCAACAATAACTCTTGGATTTTCCGAGCCCTAGGTGCGACAATTTTGCTTGTTGACGAAGCCATCGAGCTGGAAATTGGCCTCATCACTCAAGATGATTTTTCGATGGAATTCCGGATCATTTTCATGCATTTCAACGACCCAATCAGCAAAGACCGACGTTGTTGATGATCGGCCGGCTTGAGTTCTTGTGTTAACTGAACTTTATAAACCTTACGACCCAAATCTTTATGAAAATACCGTGTAAAGACGTTTGTGGAATGCCTAATTCCAAACAACGACGAGGAATGAACAAACCTGGGTTTTCCTCAACACTTTCGGCTTCAGCAGCAATATTCTCGGTTGTTCTTGAGCGAGGTGCACCAATTTCTTCATTGCGGTCCGAAAAGGTGCTTCACGACGACCAAAAAATGTTCTAGTTTTACGAACCGTCTCTGCCAAATTTTCACCATTTTTATAGTGAATTTTAATAATTTCAATGCGTTCTTGAAGCGTGTATCGTTACATTCATATTAATGGAGTAGTTTCTACTTGTCAAAAGTCAAAAAAATGACAGCTTCAAACGTGACATCTACCGAAATAGCGTGCTATTCAAAATGATACCTCTTATTGGAAAACCCTTTAGTTACTTAGAGTACCAGTATTCATAAAATTACTCAGTAGTCCTTGTAATACTTTTGTTCAATTTTTGTGTTGAACACAGAGTGAGAGTAGTCTGAATGACAATGGAAGAACATCTCGATACTTCGTTCAAGTTTCATTAAGTGTGGGGAGGTTATTCCTAAGGATCCTCAGAGATGGCGTTTCGTTTCGGTATTCGTATAATAATACCCGGAGCATTAGCCAAATCTAATTAAGTGGGCCTAGAAAGCCTTTATCATTTAGAGCTATTTTCCATACCGATGAGCACAAATAGATTGAAATAGCTCTTGTTATGTAGGAAAGTGATATTCTAATGACAAGAAAAATAAGATGTTCTGAAGTTGTTGGGACAATTTTCTTTTAATAATTTTGTTATTGAAATATTATATAATTACTTATCCTTTTCGAATTTGTGTTGAACCATTTGGAGATCATAAACAAAATTCTAAATATCTTCAGATTCCCCCTGATAATAAGTATGAAAATGGATAATTTTCTATAGAACTCGTAAACCCATTGAAGCATTACTTAAAACTGTGAAGCATTGGTTAGGTCTGTGAAGCACTGCTCTTCAGCTGTCATTATGAGAGATGGAATTTAGAAAAAGCTCTTTTTGAATTTTGTATAATTGTATTTTTTATACCTGCCCAATTCGGATGACTGGGGTATATCAGATGCTAACGCTTTTGTATCGCTGTCAGTGCTTGACGTTTGCTTTGTATCCAGTTGTGGAAGAGAAGTTGACCTAAATTCATTCAAATGAAAATAATGATAATTGCATCAAAACCATATGATAGAAAGTATAAATGGACTCATTTCACTTTTCGCATTTTACCCTTCGCCATTTTTATTGTGATCAAAGAGGAGAATACAATGGTAGTGATTGGGACCTCTATGTATGGTTTTTGTGCATTCAAATTAGTAAAAACATAAACAACATGCACACAAAACACAAGCTAAAACCTATTCAATCAACAAATAAATATTATTTGACACATTCCTAGTTTGAATTTATGAAAAGCATAACACATATAATTTCGATTTCACGAAACTTAAACCCTCATTGAATATTTATGTAGAGTTTGTTGTTTCGAATGCTTCATTTTTGAAAATGAAAACTTGTTCAAGAACTAGGAGATTAGAGATAATATATCTTGAGGTGAAATTTGAGAGTGGCGTTTTATAGAAACAAGCACCCAAAAATTGAATAGTGTGAATCAAAGAGTCAAAATCAGGTATAATTAGAGTGAATTAGACATATAAGGAAGAATATACAACATCGCTGATTACAGAAAATAACATTTGAACGAAAAATGACAAAGAATCCCAGAAAGAAATGAACGGAAGTGCTAAGTGATCAACTGAAAAAAAAATGATGTGGATGAAAATTTTTTATTCAGGGTGAGGGGGGAGCAGAAGAACTTGCTGATTGAGACGCAACAAAAATTTATGCAAATATTGATTTATTTATTCTTCTTTCTCTGAAGGGATGAATATTTTTTGTTATGTTGATGGTTTTTGGTACAAGTCAGTGTTGACTTGAGATATGCCTAAGAGTCGGAGAAAAGAATTAAGACGCCAGGCGTCGCGGAGCTATCATATTTTTTCTCCAGGGACATATCCTTTTTATTGTATCCTTCGAAAGATAAAATTTAATTCTGAATGTTTCTTCTGAAGACCATTTTTTCTCTTTCTTACCGTCAGCGTTCTACTCGATTGAGATAATAAAATCGATAGTTGCATACATTTTTCTTCAATTGAACTTCAATATCAACAAATTCTTCTGCCCCATCCTGTGAACTGAGATAAAATGCCTCAAAAGGTTTGAGTTAGTAATTATTGGCGATCATGTATAGCCACAGATGTCACAGAAAACTATGATGATGTGATTTTAAGATGTAGAAGTAAAGGAAGGTAAAAGTTACGACAGAGAAAAGAGGCCTTGCTTTCAAAACAGACCTTTGTAGTTCTATGGATTTTCGGTATGAATCCGATGGACTAAATGAGCCTGAACCGACTGCTGGTGTAGGTAGAATAGATGATTCAAGATTATCGTCTCTAGGAATAGAAGAAAGGTAATTGTTTTCAGTAATAAGAAAGAATCCTCGATGCACCACAATGCGCTGAAATTATAATGAAATATGCAGAAAATCTTACCTCTGAACAGCAATCAGCTCATGGAACGAACCTGTTGGTTCCCAAACCTGACTAGATCCAACCCTTCTACCGACAGAGTAATTTGTTGTTTCCTGCAGAAAAGAATAGTATTCATGTATATCAGTCATCATGTGCAGGACCATCAGACGTCACGTATTTTCTGACGAATGAAATGTGAACGATTCACGTAAAGTTAAGTTATTATGTTGGGAGCTTCCAATCGTCGTGAATGACTCTATATAACAGAGCATAACATAGCATATATGGCTTTTTTCAGTTGATTGAATCAGGCTTTGGCGTAGAATAGTTATACTCTGTGGATTTATTTCGACGTTTGTAGTCACGTAGGTACTGCACGGTTTTATAATAGATGTAAAGGGTTTTCCAATAAGAGGTGTTATTTTGAATAGCCCGGCATTTTGGTAGATGTCACGTTTGAAGCTGTCATTTTTTGACATTTGACAAGTAGAAACTACGCCATTAATAGAAATGGGACGATACACGCTTCAAGAATGCATTTAATTATTAAATATACCATGAAAAGGTGAAAATTTGGCTGAGGCGGTTCGTAAAAACTGAAACACTTTTTTGATTGTCGTGAAGCACCTTGTCGGATCGCAATAAAGAAAAAACCCAAGAGTTATTGTTGAAAAGCCTCTCTATCCTCAACGTGTGACTGTTTGGTGCGGTTTATGTTCCCTCGGAGTCTTTGGACTTTACTTTTTCGAAAATAAGGCTGGAGTAACAGTTACGGTGAATGGATTGCGCAATAGAGAGATATTAATGATTTTTTATGGCCGAAATTAGATAGTATCGATCTGTACAACGTTTACTTTCAACAAGACGGCGCTACGTGTCACAAGAGCAACGAAACCATTGATCTTTTGCAGGAAAAGTTTCCGGACCGTGTTTTCTCTCGAAGAGGTGAAAGATAAGGGTCTACGCCAAGACCTCAAAGATGGAATTCGTGAGGCTATCGAGGACATAGGGCAGCTACTTTGTAATTTGGTTATGGAAAATTTAATTAAAAGGATATGGTCCTGTGAGCGTTGTCGTGGTGGTCATTTGCCTGATGTTATTTTCCACTATTAACGACATAGCTTCTTCTTTATGATGAAATAAACCTCCGATCATTTATATTGAAAAATGGCATTTTTGTTTGAATATCAAAATGACATCACTTATTGGAAAACCCTTTACATGGTTAATAAAGTAAAATTTACAATAAAAAAATCTTTCACATTTCGATTGTCGCCACTGTATATTGATTAGCTGATACCTGAAAATTGATGGCCGTCTTACCAAGATGGCAGGAAGACATGTATTCTTAGTACATATTAACACTACTTAATCGTCCACATTTCGTTCCTCAAAAAATAAGTAACTTTTTGTTGTTCTGAAAACCTTAGTCTGTTCATCAAATTACCTTTA